>OZ012662.1:40117081-40197081 GCA_963942545.1 Oxycera nigricornis
AAAAAGTTAACTCGCGTAAAAGTTAATCGCTCGGTTAAGTTAACCGAATTTCAGCTTCCACGTGCCGCTCTGAAAAGTTAACTTTTCAGTTAACTTTTCTGAGCGTATGAATTTTTCAAACCAACCGCGTTTTTCGGTCACTAAAGGGGCAATTTGGATCCTATCAATACGATAGTGAAGACGACATTCCGTTGTCTAAATTGATTAAATCAAATAGTGCTTACGACGATACACTTCGAGAAGTTCAATTGTTGATGTCGAAGCTTGGTGATAATGTTGACATCAGCATTGATGTCATTGAAAATTGGAGCAGGGATCAAATTGCGGAAGATGAAGATGATTTCGAAGTTTCCGATAATGATAACGACGGGTCAATTATCGAGGAAGATATTCAACAACCAAAAGTGCGCTTCTCGAAAGCAGTTGATAGCATCAATATCTTAATAAAATTGTTTGAAAACAATAACGATGCAAATCAGGTGGCAGACCTTGTCCATATGCGTACGAAAATGATCAAGAGCTATTACACAAAAGAAAATAAACAAACAAGTCTCGACTGCTTCTTCAAACGACTCCACAAAAATTAATTAATATAACACACGAAAATGATCAAGAGTGACTGATTTTTGTAATGATGAAAACTAAGTCATTGAAATAAATTTAGCGTGTGTTTTACGAAAAATCTATACTTATTATTGTATTTTTTTTCAATTTTGAACACCACTTAGAAAAGTTAATAGTTCGAAAAGGTTAATTACCCTTGGTACATTTCGGTTAACTTTTTCGAGATTCTACTATATATATATATATATATATATATATATATATATATATATATATATATATATACTAAAACCTCGATCTGCGTCGTTAATTGGGACCCAAAAAAGACGACGCAAATCGAAACGACGCAAATCGAAATTAATTTTCCTATACATAAATATTTTGTTAATTAGTACTAAAATAAAACATTTCCTTGCATCAAAAAATTATTGCTTGCTTGTATACATAAAGATTGAACTACAGAATTAAATGGGAAATCCTCTTAATATGAAACTTAAGCAACGCAAATAAAAAATTTTACGACGCAACTCTGAAATCACGAAAATTCAAGAACACGCAACTTCGAAAACGACGCAAATCGAAACGACGCAAATCGAGGTTTTAGTGTATATATGTATATATATATATATATATATATATATATATATATATATATATATGTGTGTGTATATATATAAATATATATATATATGTATATATATATATATATATATATATATATATATATATACGTTCGTATTTAAAAATGACAGAAAAAAATCATACCTCTGAGAAGTTCCTTGAGGAGTCTCACTCCTAATTAATTTTTAGATAAGTAATGGTCAACGCAAACGCACCAAACATGCTAGAACAGGGTAGGACCAATTTTATGTGCGTCTATGGCATTGTTTAAGCCGTTAATATGAAATACTTGATTCCTCAAAATTATGTCGCGCTCATATGAGAGCACCCGGTCGATGCTATACTAAAAGTGCCACTTTCGATAGGGCGACGGACGTCAACGGCGTTCGTTATGCCCGCCATAGACGCACAGAAAAATGCATTGTCATTATCTCGACTTACAAATGGCATTTGATCCCATAAATAATCGAATTTAGCTAAATAAATTTAAGAGAATAAGTTTGTGTCTTAATTTGTTCACATCATACTCACGCAACAGGACTTCATCTGTGCAACTTATAGAACTGCAAGCTATCCTTAGGCCTGACTAAAGAAGAGAGGCAGTTGGGTATATTGCCTCACGGTCCGGCCCGGTAAGGGAGCCGACATCGTCAGCAGATGTAACAAATGCGTTAAAAAGTTTATGGCAAGGGTTTTCCCTTCGATTCCCCGTCGATTAACTGGAAAGCAAGCATTTTTATTATACGAGTATATAAAAAACAATATCATTTCTTCCTCTCCGAAAGTAATCTTCAATCTTTTTGCTGACTATTTTCAAAAAGTTTTTTCACCGCCAAATATTCCGGTAGATACGGAGTCCTCTAAAATTAATCCAATGGTACTGATTATGGACATGTATCTTTCAATGGAAGATGTTGCTCAAGCTATTAATAACCTTGACGTTAAAAAGAGTCCTGGCCCAGATCTACTTTCCCCATTTTTTATGGTCCAGTGTATGGACCAGCTTAAAGTACTTCTTCACTTTCTTTTTAATAAATCTTTGACAAATCGGAGTTCCCCAACTTTTTCGAAATCTCATATAATTCCTATCTTTAAGAATGGTGACAAGCGTTTTATCCTGAACTATAGAGGTATTGCCATACTATCTATAATCCCTAAATTATTCGAACAAATCGTTTGCCAAAAACTCTCAGCTATTATTGAGTCTCTTCTAAATGAACTACAACATGGTTTCCGCAAGAGCCGATCAACTACAACCAAACTCATGGTTTTATTTTCTGATGTCTTATGTAAAATGGATATGGGTTACCAAATTGACGCAATCTACACAGATTTTAGTAAAGCATTTGACCGGGTCGATCACTCCATACTGATTTCCAAATTGCAGAAACTAGGAATCACCGGCTCTATGCTCAATTGGCTCAGTTCTTACTTACGAGACCGAAGTCAATTAGTAAAATTTCAGGGATATTTGTCCAAGCCAATTCTCGTACATTCTGGTGTACCTCGGTCCTCTTCTTTTTCTTTACGCTAACGATCTAAAGATATATCACACCATTAAGTCTCAATCTGATGCTGTTTTCCTTCAATCAAAATTAACTTCCCTCCAGCAATGGTGTGATGTAAACATGCTTTATCTAAACGTTGGGAAATGTCATGTAATGACTTTTTCTCACAAAAAGCAGAACCATGAACAATGCATACGTTCTCAACAATACTGCATTGGATAGGAAAGAAAACATTGTTGACCTTGGAGTTGTCCTAGACAAGAAACTCCAATTTGCACTACGATACTATTCTCTCCAAAGCTAATAAACAGCTTGGCTTTATTAAAAGACGAGCTAAACAGTTTAAAAATTTGTGGGTAACTAAATCATTATCTACCTCACTGGTTCGCCCATTACTTGAATATGCCAGTAATGTACGGAACCTAATTTTTGGAGTTCATGATGCAAGAATAGAATCAGTCCAAAAACAATTCTTGTTGTTTGCTTTGAGAGATCTTTATAGCCCTGATGACTATCAAACCTTGCCTTCTTATGTAGTTAGATTGGAGCTTCTATCGATTGCACATTTCCCACATAGTGGTTAAATCTTCGATCTTCAAATTCCTTCAGAATTGCAAGACTTTCTTGCGCAGGAAAATCAAAATTATGATTTAAGACAGTTCAGCATAAATGTTGAATTAGACGATGCAGCAGTAAATAAAACCTCTGTGCACCTATATCTGCGACTATTCATACAAAATAAATTGAAATGGAGTTCGTAAACAATATCGATTTGCGAAAAATTAAGGTCGTTAATTTTTGCAGCAAAGAGCAGTGGGGAGCGATATACAGTCTGTTACACAAGAGCGAGTTGCTCATAACTAAGAAAAAATAACGAAACACGATATTTTTTATTTGTTTCATTGTATATGTTCCAAGAATAAATCTTTTCAAATTTATTCAAAATAATATTTGAGCATTTTTTGTCGTCCTAATCTGAATTTTCGATTTGGTAAGTCGTCCACATTTACTCTGAAATGTAATTGACTTTTGGATATATTTTTCTCAAGCTGCACAACATATTTTAAGTCATTTGGGATGCACACATAGAAACACTGCTTCGAATCGCTTTATATATTTCCTTAAGGTTAAAACTAGACTAAGTTGATGCTCATGATGTCGAATTTTTTGACGAAAAATGTATGATCGGGTTTGACATAAATTTATCAAACAATTTATTTTCGAATAAAAGTTCGATGCGTTCCACTAACGGTAGCATTCTCAACGAGAATGTCGAAAAATTAAGAAGCTTCTACTCCAAGGCCAGTAATGTCAGATGATGAACGTATATCAAGAATTTTTCGAACTGAAAGCGACTTACAAAGTTATCCAAGTCTAAGGACGCATGAAACTACCAAAAATATTGACTGAAATATTAAAAGCGCACTGTGTTAACGCAAAAAAAAATCAAATTTACCTTTTATTGTATGAATTTTGAATCGTACGATAAGAAAATTGAAAAGGTTCTCAAATATCGTTTATTGGCGTAACTAAAACATATCAAAAAAACAATTTTCAGGTTCTTAGATTGCTTAAAAATATGCATCGAATGTTTGACTTCTTAATGAACAGTCAATTTTTTGGTACCAAAATAGCTTCGAATTGATGTAATTTCTTTAGGTACGTGGCAGAATCTCCATGTTTAGGGCTCGTTTTTGTCAAAACCAATGATTTGATGTTTTTCTAAGCTGACGTGATTGTTAAAATTATAATATTGATCGAAGATCATTTATTGGGTATGTGTTTTTTCTCAGTGGTGCGGCGATTACGTGAAGTTCGCAAAAACAATGAGCAGTTGTGCTATTTTCGACCGAAGCAGAATATGTGAGCCTAACGGAGGCGTCGGAAGACTTGATTAGGCAAACGTTGTAATTTAAGTTTTCAATACAGATACTCAGTGTCTGGCAAGTAATTTTGAGTATCATAGTCGAACAAAACCCGAGAAGAGATGAATATATCGAAGGTTCATGCTGTAATAATATTTTAGGCTGAAAGTTTAGTAAGAAATACATCCAAAATACAAAACTACTATTGCGCGTCGACAGAAATTTGGCGCGGAGTTTGTAGAAGTAGGGAAGAGTACGAAGCCGAACAGGAAAGAGCACATGTTCCGACGAATGTGCATTTTCCTCCAAAGTCAATTGCCACTTAATGTTTGGCGTGATAAAGCTACTGGAGTTGTCTCAAAACACAGTCCAAAATATCAATACGACGTGAACTTTCCCTATATTTCTTTTTCGGATAAACCACTTCGACATGTGTTAACCCTTAAACATATGCCTACTGCAGATATGATTGCAGATGTGTTCGTGAGACCTTTGGGTCGCGCAAAACACGAACGGTGATTAAATGGTCTAGGATTAAAAGAGACTAAGAATTGTTAACGTGTCTATTGTGAGAGTGTGTTGATAAGCAGAGAATGTTGCGTTCTAATTTACCAATACACACGTTTGTGTATGGATGTTTAGTTGTAAACTTGTTGTATTTGAAATATTTTGGATATTTCACTATACTTATTCTTGTAATTCTCTTCTGTTATCTAAAAAATGTAGCTCTTCAGTACCGTACATTGTTCAGGTGCTTTCAAGTTTAAATCTTGTGTTAACGAAGTCAGTAGTACAAAACTATTAATCAATTATTTCAATTTATAAAATACATTCTAATAAATGCTTTCCATTGAAGTCTATTTATTTGTTTAAATATTAGTCACATCTATCCGATATAATCGGATTTTTTCGACATATCGAATTATATTTTCGATACATTTCAAATAAATCGATAGTTTTCAGCAACTCCTACATCACTACACAAACGCGTGAAGATTCATGCTAATTCTGGTGCGAGCGTATATTTGAATGACTTCTTTTCACTTTTCACATATAAGCAACTCGGAATCCGAATGTGTAATTGTACGTGACGTTAATACTTGCAAAGACAAACATTGTCATGTTACTCGCAGTTAAAACTGTCTGGCTTCCTATGCATCTTTTGATGATTCTTCAAGTGCTTCTTGTTTAAAAATCTTTTGTAACAGTGCTCGCACTTAAACGCGTCAGGATTTAAATGCCACCCCAAGTGCTCCTTCATCGAGCGTACATTTGTATATGATTTTCCACATTTTTCGCATGTAAGCAACTCAGGATTCAAATGTGTTTTTTTATGCTGACTTAATACTTGCTTCGAACAATACCTTTTTCCACATTTCTCGCACCTAAATGCGTTCGTATCCAAATGCAACATTTGGTGCTCATTCATAGAACGCTCAGTTATAAATGATTTACCACATTTATCACATGTAAGCACTTTAGAATTTGAATGTACGATTTTATGCTCCTTCAACAATTGCAAAGACAAACATATTTTGCCACATTGCTCGCACTTACAACTGTCAAGCTTCAAATGTATTCTTTGGTGACTTTTCAAGCGACTCTTGGATGAAAATATTTTGTGACAATGCTCGCATTTATACGCATCCGTATTCAAATGCCACTTCTGATGCAGCTTCATCGAATGCACATTTGTATATGATTTTCCACACTTGTCGCATGTAAGCAGCTCCGGATTTGAATGTATGATTGAATGTTGTATTAAGCTGCTCTTAGCCGAAAACCTTATGTCACATTGATTGCACTTAAATGCGTCAGGATTCAAATGTAACAATTGGTGCTCTTTCATAAAACGCTCATTTGTAAATGATTTGCCACATTTATCACATGTAAGCAACTCCGGATTCGAATGTGTTATTTTATGCTGCCGTAACGTTCTTTTGGACGGGAAGCTTTTCTCACATTTCTCGCACTTAAATGCGTTTGGATTCAAATGCAACATTTCGTGCTCATTCATCGATTGTTTATTTGCGAATGATTTTCCACATTTGTTACATGTATGCAGCTCAGGGTTGGAATGTATGGTTTGGTGCTCGCGTAAATTTTGCTTACATGAATACCTTTTCTCACATTTCTCGCACTTAAATACGTCAGGATTCAAATGCAACTTTCGGTGTTCATTCATCAAATACTCAGATGAAAATGATTTTCCACATTTTTCACATGCAAGCAACTCAGAATTCGAATGTTTGGTTTGGTGCTTTCGTAAGTTTTTCACACGCGAATACTTTTTGCCACATTGCTCACATTTAAAAGCGTCAGAACTCGTATGCTTTCCAAGCAGTCGACCGTTCAGGAGCGACTTATCCCATTTGTCACATGTTTGCAGCTCAGGGTTGGAATGCAAAGTAGCCAGTTTCTTGAAGACGTGTGGATCTGAGAGCTTTTCATCACGTTTATCATACTTAAAAATAACGGCATCTTTATTTAGATCCAAAGCATTCGTTTGAAGAACACTTTCTTGCAAGATTTTTATCCTTAGCCTCTTTACACGTACAAACGGCTGCGAGCATTCTTTGAGCTTCCTTCTACTGAGACTTGCTGCTTCTGTTTGATACTCTCTCGTACTATGTTCGTTTTTGAACACTTTAGTGTGTTTTTCACATTTGAGGCACTCTGGGATTTTACATTTTGTTCTGTGGTCACACAATAAATTTTTTTGTGTTTGAAAATCATCATGGAACCTAAAAAGATGGATGATGTTTGGTATCAAATTAAGCGATATTTGTGGAAAGAAGTTTTATCTTATAATTGTATTGGCATTTCGAGACAGTTAACCATGAATTCGGTGTGATGAAAAAGAACAATAAAAAGAACTAGGTCTGAACAGACTTTGCAGCGTTAGAACTAATATCTTCAATGCGATCGTTATATACGGAAAACCTAACTATCAGGGAACAGAAACCACAAAAATTTCGTGGAATAAAAACCACCTGTTCTGAATATCACACAACAAATCAGCGTTTTAACCAAAAGTCACTCTGCCTGCAAGATTAACATTTTTTATTCTTTTTTCTTTAAAGTCGGAAGGTATGCATCATCTTTTTATTTTTGATTTCGACTTTCAATTTTGATTTATATTTGACCCTGACATCAATCAACCACGTTTTTACTGCAGACGCTTGAGTCTTTATTTTCGAAACTACCCGACGCAATCCTCGATTTCAATTGAACTTTTATTCATTTGCATTTTATGAATTAATAAGATCAAATCACAAAATTTTTTCTTATGTAGCTTTAAAAACAATTTTCTGTGCATTTTCTGTTAAATACTAGGAAACATCAACAATTTGAACACTCTACTATCGAGGCGACTATTTTCTTCTCAACCCCCTTCGATTATTCGTAGTGATTGTTGCACCCAATGGAGCACCACTCAATGAACACTCATTTCTATTAAACTTCAGCTGACTAATTAACGAATAGAATCAGAATACTCAACTGTAACTACATATTACCGTTATTCAATTCAAGATGCACACATGGTAGCCGAGAAGTGCAAGTTAGCCTTGTAAATATAAAAAAACAGGCGTTGTTGAGGAAGGAAAAGAAAGTCCCTGTTTGTACGTTTTTTTGAAAAGTTTCAATTTAATGGTGATGTGCAGAATGTAGAGTCTATAGATAAGAGACAGAAGAAGCGACATAAAAGATTTTTTTTATAATCAAGTTGTTCTTAAGAAAAGATAAGGAGTGTATCGACAAAATTGACCTTTATAATTATATCTCTAAAAATGGTATTAATTGATTCATCGAACTATGTTTTTTAATATTATATTATATTAACTAACATTTACATAAAAATTCAATAAATTTTCATTTGAAGGAAAAAAAATCGACCTTTCCGTTAACTTCACGCATTAGGTTCCGTACAACATCGACCATCTTATATGCGTTTCTCCACTTATTTTGAAAATACTTTTCGGTTTTAGCAATTTTGTTTGTTTTCTTTAATATTTTTTCTTCATTTTAGCCCAATATCTTTCGATTGGTCGAAGTTCTGGACAGTTTGGAGGGTTAGCTGCTTTCGGTACCACGGAGATGTGGTCCTCATATCACTTCATTGTTGTTGTCCTCATACCACTTCATTATTGATCGAGCATAATGACTTGTCGCTAAATCTGGCCAAAATATTACAGATGCGTCGTGTTTCTCGATAAATGGTTTAAGTCGCTTCTTCAAACAATCTGCGATGTACACTGCTGAGTTGATGGTACTCTTCACTACAAATTCGTCTGATCTGAGATCACATAGACATATTGCCTGCCAAATCATATACCGTTTTGGAAATTTGGTGTTTTTTTGGTTTTATGTTTTGGGCTAACACCACCCTTTGATCCTGCTGTATAGAAGTCCTGGCCAGGCAACTGTGTGAAATCGGTCTTCACGTATGTCATACATCGTCCAACACAACACAATCGAATTTGGTTAGATAATCCTTGTGTAGCTTTCGAGACCGATTTTTCGCTCCTTTTTCCTTTTCCTCGGATCGATCGGGTACTTTTTGAACTTTATATGATCTAAGATTATAATGCTTCATCTTCCTTTGAACTATTGCTTTCGATTTTTGCACTTTTTCAGCCATACCTCGAATGGATGTGTTAAGATTGCAAAAATTTCCTCTTTGCCTTTCGGTTCGGAAGGACCTTTTTTTCTACCTGATCCAGACTTTCTACCAACAGGTAGGCCCTTTTCTGTTGTTAATAATCGTTCGTTTCACTATTGCAATCGACGAACTGGTCTCCTTTGCTAGTACCGAATAGTTACGAAGGGAATTTTCCAGGTATTTGCACACAATTAAGCTACGCACTTTTTCTTGATTCGATGACATGTTTTCAAGAGTGATCTTCCGATACGAATGGATCAGACGTTCTTTTTTATCGCATTTTAAAGCTTATTTTGCATACCTGATGAAGACTTAAACTTATCCCAAACAGGAGCTATGCAGGAAAAACTAAAGCTCAATTTTTTTCCGATACAGTCCTTAGTTGTTTTAATTTGTGAACATTTTGCTCTATTGCAAGAAAAAAATTAAATACAGTTCAGTTTTTTATCGCCCATATTTTTTAGAATTTTTAATATACCGAACACTATCTTCAATCGTTTTTATTCGGAACACGAAACTCATTTTTTGTTCGAATTTTTTACGCGAAACGCGCTGTAACCTACTTAGGAATTAAAGCGATTATAAACACAAAAAATCGAGCAAATGAGAGAAATTGCCAGCAAAGATTCAGAACTTACCTTAAATATGACAAATATTGAATACCAGCGAATTGAAGAACATCTAAAAAATGTCGAAAACCTAGAAAATCTCGAGCAAAACTAACAGGCTATGCTATCAGCGTTCAATGGTTAATTGATAAAATACAAGTAACGCTACATAACCTGATGGGGTTAAAACCGCTTGAGGAAGTAAATAAGTTCATAAGACAAAATTTTCCAATTTATACAATTCAATAAACATAATAATTAAGATTGTCAAATTATGATACCCAAGTTATTCCGTTGGCAGTAAAGCAAACATTTACCGAGTTTTCAGTGGTATATCTCCAATGAAAGTGGACAGGTTTGAAAACAACCAACCAGTAGCGCGCCTCGTTATGAGTAAAGACGGGACAAAACAGTTTTTCCCCCAAGAAGCTACCGGTTTCTTGCCGCAATATTATGAAGTGGTCGTTTTACGAGAACTGCACCATGAGCTCCTAAATTAGCATTGTAAGTTGCAAATGTAGAAAATAGTAGTTTGATATAAAAACACAAAGATACATGACAATTATACTTATTTATTATACCTTTAATAATAATGTCACTATCAATTGTAAACAAAGCGATGCAATATAATGTATATGTGAGATGATGATGATACGAGAAGGCCCCGAATATCAATGGGGAAAAAAATAAAACACTGTGAACAGACAGCGTTAGATCTAACATCTTCAATGCGATCGTTATGTACGGAAACCTTAACTATCAGGAAACAGAAACCACAAATATTTTATGGAATAAAAAGCATCTGTTTTGAATAATATCACACAACAAATCAGTGTCCTAACCGAAAGTCAATCTGCCTGCAAGATGAATATATTTTTCAAACCAGTCGTGCGAAAGAGTTTGAACGGTTTTTGCAATGTTACGATTTTATGACTTTGGTCACAGCTCAACAACATAGAATTGAAAGAGGATCGAGATGTTTTGCTTAATAGCAACAATGCACTTACGTAGGTAGAGTCTATAAAAAAACCTCATTAGAGAGAAGAAGTGAAACAGTTTTATATAGAAAATAGGTTTCAAGGAAGTAGGATAGCTTACAGTAACGTCTAAAAAATATATTTTAGGCGGTCAAGCTAAGAAAAACGGTTAATATAGAAAGCTGGGTTTTCCGTAATGGAAAGTTTGCGAAGATTTAGAGAAACCCATTTTTAAGAGAGGATTTAAAAAACAAAGATAATCATTAACATTAACGGTAATTTTGAATCAAAACATGAAAAATCACGTCGTAATTCATCGAAACGAATGGTTTTTGAATATATGTTCGGTAATTTAGATAAAAAAGCAGTGTTCTCATATCCAAAAAGACGACACAAAATTACTAAAAGAAATGCGATGCTTTGATTGCGACTTACCTAATCATATACGAACACAGTACACTGCAGGTAGTTGCTGCAACAATATAAAAACGGAGATTACAAAAACTAAACAAAATCAAGTCTCCAAGCAATTATTTTCCAGATAAAAGTGGGCCTTCTCTTAAAAAACCTCTGAAACGTCTTGCTGGATAAAACAGCGATCTAAGCGAAAGCATAAGAATTCATGTGGTAGTGGATCAAAACTACATACCAATTTAGCCTGATTGTCGGAACCATAGTGTATTGTTTGCTAGATTCAGGCGCCGAACTTTCCCTCATAAATGTGGAAACTGCAAAGAAATTAAAGAATCTCTTCCGAGCCTTATTGTTTGGCGTTTCAAGGCATTGTGAATGAGCGCATATTAGCGTATGGAAAAGTGTGTCTGTTGATTGAATTTGAAGAAGTAACTTTCGAACTCAGTCTTTCCATAATAAATAGTTTGCAAATTTAATACGATATAATAATTGATAGAGACGTGCTACAAGATGCTTCGCTCGAAATACTGGATGACATAATCGGGACCATAACAATGATCAAATTTCAAAATATCTGAATTGCCAACAGTGGCAAACATTTCACGTAAAGAAAGTAATAAAGGAAATGAACTTTAGGTAAACTAAAAGACATAATGTCAACCAGAAAACTGTCACCACTTCAAACATCTTTGACAAACGACATTCCAATCACATATCGCTTAGCAGCTTCTGAGAAGGGAATTTTTTCATAAATCATGGACGATTTTTAACATAATACAAGATATTTAAACAGCAATTAGCTGGCACACTAGTGAAATTGGTACATAAAAAATGAATAGCACCAACTATGGGTTGATAACCACGCACTACATATTACAAAGAATTGATAATCAACTGAACCTTTTGGCGAATAACAAACATTTTACATCTTTGAATATGCCATCCGGATTCTCCCGAAGTCCAATAAGTGGACCAATTAAAAAAACAGCTTTTGGGTCACCAGATAGACATTTTGAATTTTCAAAAATGCCATTTATATTGTCAAATGAATCGTTTCAATTCAATTCCATGTGACACTGTACACATTGACTGTGTGCGACCTTTTATCGATTCAGGAAACAATAATCGTTTTGGTAATCGTCGACACTTTTACCAAATTTAGAATCTTAAAGCCATTAAGAACACTTAAAACAGAAGAGTGGCTTAAAGCCCTAGGTAGAACCACATCTATATAATCAAAGCATTCAATGTTCTAGTGAAAACTGTATAGCATAAGCAAAAAGCCTTGATTTCTAATTATAAATTTTTTAGAATAGATTTGAGAAGCTTATGCAACCATTAAATCTGTTGCAAAATTTGAAACATTTAACAAATTTGCTGACACTGCGCTACTTTTCATGTAGATGTTTGTGAAAATATATAAGATACGAAATTTAGGAAAAGTTGGCAAGTCTGCATACCTCTGAGCAAATATTCGGCCAAGAACTGGATTAATATGAATTCATACGATTATTGGCTGTTTCATCAATAATTCATATGAGGTCCAACATTGAGCATCGAACATGCATCAACTTTTAATGGGTACCGAACAATAGCAAATGAATCCAATCTAAGTGAGTTTTTATTGTGATATTTTCACCCCCAACGTTGTGCAATTGCCATTTTATTGCACATTCAAACGTTTTCATTGCAATACAACGGAGGAAGAATAATGGCAGATAAATAGCAATAGTAAAACTTTACAACGTGCACATTTGTATGCTCAACTAATGGTTCAGAACAAGCAACAATTCAATTGAACGAAAGTGGACATAGAATCCAGACTCATCAACGAATGAGTTTCTCGCGACTATCAAAATTGAAAGGAATAACTGTTTTCGTCGGAAATGTTGCGTTGTAGGACTTTAAGCGTGCAGGAGATTTTCACATACTGATTCCGAGAGGCTAATTTTTGATAAGGCACTTTCATCTAAAATAATCTGAAACTAACATTATACTTAATAAATGAGATAAAAAACAACACATTTGTTCTTACTGAAAAATTTTATGCCAAGGAAAATTGATGACAGACTGATAAATGAAAAATAAAAATACTATTCAGCAAACCACCACCTTCACTCCTCAACAATGCACTCACCACTATGTCGTTAAAATAGTTGCTTTTTATTAGTGCCCAATTATCTCTTAGACCGTAATGTTTCGCAGAATTAGATTTGTGGATGAAAACTCATATCGTTTGGGAGGATACTTTTTAACGGTTGGCCACGATTGTACACTTTGGAAGAAATTTTATTAGCTTAGGAAAAACATCCAAATGTTGCAGTAAAAGATTTAAAGCATTTGAGAAAGCATACAGTTGTTGCCCTGAAATACAAGACCAACGCTGTTACAATCAACCTTCTTAACCAGCATCCCAAAGTGAACATCATGGTAGAGAATTTTCACTTGTCCTATCCCAGCCTCACATTCGACATTTGGTAACATTTCGAATTTGATTGTGCAATGAATGTGCGAAATAAAATTAGCGACATTTCTTCAGCTCAACACGTTCAATTCCGCTGTAGATTATAAGTGTCAGAGCAAACCTTCACTCCAGTATCAGTGACTCTTAAAAGTGTCCGTACAACATCTACATTCAGTAGCGATGAGGCTTAATAAGCGGTAAAACCCCATTAATATGTGTGCGTTACAATTCAATTGTGATACGCAAAACCATTTATTTATTTGAAAACCGCCCCAAGAGTTAAATTATAACACTTTGTGATATGTCTTTGAGTGAAGACTCATTGATAATACACAGATCTTGGGCGTTAGTCCCTGTTATGAACGTTCGTGTCGGAAATCGCGCTTGAACGTTTCAAGTTTGCTTTAGATCCATTGCAGGCTCCAAAACCATGTTTACGAAGTATTTTTTTAGCAACGTTAGTTTATGTTTTCGAACAGATCATTAATTTGCTACAGAAATTTCGCCCAATATACAATTATTGATTGCAGAAAGCTTCACATACCTTTTATTACTAACACCACAGCCAGTCGCACCATTTCTACTGCCATCTCGTTTTGTATCCTCCAATACAACAACTTCGCAAATGTCACCTTTGCATTGTGATGTTACTGCTAGGGAGCTCTTGTTCTGCTCAGAACTTTTTACGTTGTCGGTATGTTCGTCTGCCAACTTCGCTTCCTCTTTAACTAAAATATCGATGATCTCGCTTTCCATTGGTGACCGAGCATCTGAAAATTCATTTGAACATTCCTCGTAGTCATCCTGGGCTTTGCAGGCTTTATCATTAATATTTAACTCGTATAATTGCTTCGAGCAATTTACGCTGTCATTCGAACTAACTCCAGACACTTTAACTCCATTTTGTTCGTTGTTTTCATCCACTAGTTCGATTCTATATTTATCAATAACTTTACTACAGCCAGGCTAAAATTATTATTATTACATCAGCAGTAATTGCTTACCATGAGATATTATTACATCAGCAGCAAATGCTTACCATGATTTTGTTTTCCAAACACTCAATCTCTTCTTCGTCGCCTGAAAACATTTCTTCCTTAACAACTATCTCAGCAACTAGAGTTCTGTGTGCCTTTGTTTTCTTATTATTTTCACAAAAATTGGCCGTTGGTGGCTTTTCTGTTGCATTTTTGTGACACCGGGAAACAATGCTGAGTTTGTCACAAGTTGCCTTATATTGTGATATAAGGTCGTATGCAAACTGCAACTCGCGAGAACATGCGTGGCAGATACACTGCGGTAGTAAGTCGTCTTCCACGATCTGTTGAAGAAAAGATGTTACTTTCACAAGTAGTACTTTACGAAATCGTGCAACGAACTAATCTAAAAATTGGTTTCGTTAATCGATATGAAAGAACATATCGGTTTTTGGGAGTCAACGTATTGTAGTGCTACAAATTTTCATCAAGGCGGAAATTACGATTCAACTGTTTACGTATTGAGAGTGTTATTAGTAAAATTACTCTCATACATACATATGACTAAATTAACTTTTGAATATAGCCTGGTTGTGATTATTAAATGGAAGTGGTAAAAGCAAGCAGCAGTTGCAACACTCAGAGCAATATACAGCAGTTTTTTAGCATTTAACATGTTCAATGCTGCCCGGAAAAGTAGAATCTAACTTACCGGGGCAAAGAAACTTTTTTTAGTAACAACTTTGTATTAGAATAAAAATCAATCTTAGAAAAATATTTGCATTACTTCGAAGCTATTAGATCACTGAGTAAATTTTTATTTCAATGAGCTCATTACAGGGTAAAAATTATCTATGGAAAACTCCAAACGCAGCTGGTTCTGTGGCTCTGGAATCACATGCGCCTGATGCCAGAAACCATTGCGTGCGCACATGTTATTGTGTTCATTCGTAATAAAGTCGATCTCATTAATGTGCAGCAAGCATAGAAAACTGCCTGTAATTTTGATGTCACATAAATGGATATCCTTGCCTGAAATAGTGACGACTATTTTTTTCTTCCAAAGTAGCCATTTCAATACGCATTGTTGGTATATTTTTCGATGCATCTTCTTTATTATGCAAAACACCACTCGCTAATGTACGATGCTCGTCTGTAATGTGAACACCTTTTGATCATTTCGTAGATATTTAGTGACCCAATAGTGAGCGAGTGCGCCGCTCGACTAAATTACTAGCCTAGTGCGAACAAGGCTTCAGCGCCACAAACACAGTCACAAAACACTAGATGTGAGGGCAAAACTATATGTGCGCAATGCACAGGGAAACGCAAAATAAACATGCAAAAATGAGAGAATTGTTTGAAAAATTACGAAGAATTATACGTGTGCCATAAAGCCGACTCGGAGTTATAAAAAATTTCAAAACTCTTCACCTAAAGGAGATTCTAACTCACCCTTGAGATTGCTCAGAGGAAAACAATGACTGCAAAATATTGGTATGGTAAACATGGAAAAATATTAGCTATACGACTGCAAAGAACTGTTTCAAAACTTGTGGATTTGAGGAGGAAGGTGGAAGTAAGAACGATGGCGCGGTTGCTCAACAGGAAACAGTTAACGTTGAATGGAGCCGTTTACCAATAAGTGAGTCATACCCAATTTCCCCACAAGTGCGCGATTGGGTTTAAGTCCGGACTCGTTGATGACCAGTGTAAAACGGCGCTATTGTCTTCCAGAAACTTTTTTGTGTGTCGTGCCGTATGTATGGGGTCGTGGTCGTCCTGAAACATTCATATAATAGAAAGATTCTTCCATGGCAACAAGTTTTCTAAGATGTCGACGGACTTTTCCTTGGTTAATATTCTTTCTATACGGTGTATTCGTTCAACACCAAACCACGAGAACCATCCCCTGATGGAGCCACCTCCGTGCCCAACAACAGTTGAAGTGTAGCGAGGGTCGAATTCCTTACTTCTTAGCCGTCTTACATATCTCCTGCCACTAACACCAATGCAATGTATTTTTGTTTTGTCGCTCCGGAGGATGAATTTCAACTCATTTTTCCTGGTGTATTCTTTTCTCCCGATTAGTTACCGTTACCAGGGACTTCTTCTCGGCTAAGCCGCCATGTGGACCGGCTTCCACAAGTCGTCTTCTGACTGTTCTCATCGAAATATCGCTACTTTCCCCGAAAAGTCGGCGATGAATTGCAACAGCCAATCTTCTTGGCTCCGTTTCGATGTGCATACAATTTGTCTCTTCATAGTATGAGTTGTTTTTTGGGCTCTTTTAGCCCGGGGACATCTTGGACAGTCCTGAGGCTTTCCTCGTGTTTCACTGCTTCGTGAACCATTTTCGGGGAACACTCTAGGCGGTTGACAATTTGTCGATATGACAAGCCTGACTCTCAAGTCTACAATCTTTTGTCTAACTAGAGGAGTGCAGCTCATAGCCTTTCCCATCGACATTGAAATTAAAAACCATTTTCAAAACATTGGAAATCACGTTTAAACTGCAATGAATGCAACAGACTTTTGCAAACTGATCATAAGAAATTTGCATGGTTCGTAACAAATAATGCATGTCTGAAATAACCTTGGAGGGATCCAAACAAAAAACCACCCGACCGAAGTTTTCCAAATATAATCTGCTCGCGAGTTTGCAAACACGCTTCGATTGACACCTCAACGAAGTCGATACGACTTAGTTTACGTGAGTTTTGTTCGTAGAAAAACTGACAATGCTGCCGTGCAATGGCCAAACCGTCTAAATGACATTTTTCAAGATTTTGAGATATGTGCGTTTAGGAACATTATACCTTCCCTTCTTTCATATGAGCTTAACATTTTTTTCCATTTCCCTCCCCTTCAAGAGTTATGACACTGGCCATTCCATCTATAATACATCTTGCTGCCAATTTCACATAAAAAAATGGCAAACCATCTAAAGTCTTTTAGACGGTTTGTCCATTGTACAGCTATACAAATCAGAAGGAAAATAAACGTCTATAAGCATTTAGTTCGATTTTTCGTTGCATATCTAGTCCAGCCAATTGGGAGTTTGACCGTGCATTTTTAAAAGACAGAATTTTTTTTTATTGCAATGCGTGGGAAATAGTATAATTAGCTTAAGTTCACTTCCCTGGGATTCCCGATGATGGCGTTTGGGCTCCATCTTGAAAGCAAAAGAAAGTGGGGTACCCCCATATCTCCCAAACCTTGGCTTCCACAAGAAAGTTGTGTATGGCAAACTTGCGTAGAGTATAATGTTTTGCTTGTCTCACTCCTAACTTGTAAACGGTTCATTTTAGGTCAAAGTTGAGTGGAAATAAAAATTGCGCAATAAAATTTTCTATTAGATAGGATTAGTCAAAAATCCTCAAACATTTAATCCTTGTCGCAAATTGCAATAAATATAAAAAACAGGGGGAAAAAGCCATTTTTTATTTAATTTTTTTCTGCCACTTAAAATGCATTTATGACCTTTATATTTTGGTTGAAAAATCTTTACAACATCATAAAACAGCTAACAAATTTTCATCAAAATCGATTTAGTACATTGGCCATAATAATTGTGCAAACTAAATTTATTTAATAAAATCAAAAATTTTGAAAGCTTGCAAGTCAGAAACTTAAACTTATAAAAGTTTGAATTTTTTTTCACATTTGAAAGAGCACTTCATTTATCACATGCACTTCACAAAATTAAAATCGGATAAATATGGTGGCCTCAGCAATTTTTGCTAAGCTTGGTAATAAACTCTAAAATTGTGCTGAGCGCATGCGCATTCAGTCGTAGGAGCCATGCTTCCATCAACAAAATCCGCAGCCGCCCAGTACAATTTTAGAGTTATATATCCTAGACTGTTTATATTTACTTACAACTAAGGTGCTCGTATCTTATAAGAAGGTACATGCGAACTTACCGCAATATTTCATTTACACATAAAGAAATTTAGTGTAACAATTGGATTGAATATTATATATTCCTAAATTTACTATGAACAGCGCCACTTGTCATCGTCCAGGTCATACACGGTTGTCAGCCACCAATATTTCCTCGATCGCGCTGAGTTTCGGTGATCTACAAGTCCCGCTCTCGAATATTTTAGTTGGATGCTCCAATGTTGGTTATCACGTGTACTAGAGTAGACAATATTTTTGTGGGTGCACCGTCGGGGGACATGGTAGATCAGGGGATTAGCCAAGAGAACAACATCGTTCGAAACACAATGAGTTGGGGAAGAATGGGTGGCTTATCCAAGTATTGTCTAAGATCGGATTAAATGCCCTGGCAACATAATCTCGCACTATGAACACACCAATTCTAGGAAGCTCTACCGCGTCGTGGATCCCATGGTTACTTACGTAGTGCCTCTGTGCAATCTCTGCTTTTCTGTGAACTTCCAAGCAGGCGCGAAAGGATTTTCTTTTGAAGACTCTAATGTTTTCTATATGGTAACTCACCAAGTTGAACCAAATCAAACATCCATAAGTTATGATCGGTCTGATAATTGCTTTGTAGCAGATGAGCTTGAGTTGATGATAGAGATGCTTCGAGTGAAATAGTCTTCGAAGGGACATGAAGCGTTCCTCACTTTAAGCATTTGCATATCAACATGCTGGGAGTAGTACAAATGCTGGTCCAAATACAACCCCATCTAACCCAAATTTTGTGGCGAAATCGTTCAGCGGTCTCGAAACTTTCGTTATCCACAATATGAAAATCTTTCCAATTTCGCTTCAAGACTCTATTGGTTTCCTGGAAGATGTGCCTGAACAAAATAGTCTCGCACTTTTGCAAATTGATCTTCATCTTACAGGTTGAAGCGAATTGCATGACGTTGTTGTACATTATCTGTAGTTCCTTTTGTGCCTCACTGGCCTTGGTGTCAGCAGCGTCGACAATCAGTTCATCAGTAAATGCCACAATCGAACGATTTGGTGAAGACTTATAGTTAAACGTATTCAAGAGCCTGGGAATGTAGATTGAAAACAGAAGTGGCGAGATGATGGTCCCCTGTTTGAGTCCATTAGACGCTTGAAACAGTCGAAACAATCATACCATGTTTTGTCTATATAACATGCTATAGACAAGATATACTCTTGTGAGCTTTCAAACGGATTCGTTTTATGCATCTTTACAACCAGACTTCACATTTATGGACAAGTCACAAGTGCCTAATGGAATAACTACTTATACCAAAAAACATCAATTTTGACGTCACAATAAAGGCGTTCTTGCACGGAAATAGCCGTGCATAGCGGCTTACCTGTCTTTGGGTATAATTTTTTTTAATTACTATGCATCCTTCTCAATTAACCGGATACCTACCTTCCTTAACAGGACACTCGTCTGACAGGTGTCCGGTTACGCGAGATGTCACTGTAGCATTATACGAAATTTGAAAACATTTACAAACGACACTTACCGAAACTCCGCCGACAAGCCGTAGTTTCGTCAACAAATCCTCATTCTCTTCTTCGAAAATCACCGCCACATCCTTCTTTGATAAGCACACACGACACGCGACGTCCCCGTGCATTGCAGCTATGCTCGCAGGAAGAACTTCTGTCGAAAAACATGCACAGTCCTCGTTCCTGCAGAACAAACAGCGGATTCCGTTACTTTCGATAGTGTTGACAGCAGTAACACATGAATACGCGATGACATTGACTGTCAAAATCTATCCATGGAACAAAATGACTATTTATTACCGCTTTGTTTTGCACCCTGTTTCCGTTGTTAACTTCCCAGTATATGGGAAGTTCTTGTAATCGCCTCTAAAATCGAAATTGAAATTTTCAACATATCTTTACGTTTTGAGGTCTTACGAGTATATTTTATGTGTTTTTAGAAAGAAGTATGTATGTGTGTGTGTGCGTACGTACGTATGTGCGTTCGCGGACAGTTTTTCTACGAGCATAACTCATGTAAACAAAGTCGTATCGACTTCGTTAAGGTGTCATTCAAAGCGTCGTTGCAATCTTAAGAGCTGATTAGTTTTTGAGACACTTCGGTCAAGGGGGTTTGCTGTTTTCACTCCTTGAAGGTCAAACCTGTCATGCGCGATATCTCGCGAACCAAACGTACGATTTGCTTTATCAAGGTGTCAATCGACGCGTATTAACATTTTCGTGATTCTGTCGAATTTTTGAAAAATTCTTAGATCCGTTTTTTTTTAAAAGTGCAAAAAAATGGAGTTTTTTTCAAAAACATCAAATTTTTAACTTTATTTTCAAGGCGCAGTAATCAATATTTATAAAATTTATATACTCCAAATAGTTGTTGTAAAAATATCAAAAAATTTTTTTTTATGATTACAAAAAAAATTAAATTAAAAACAAAAAATCATTAAAAGTCATCATGTCCTTCATGATCATTTATGTCAATCATTATATCTCGAGAACCAAATATAATCTTTGCATCATTAAGAAGTCAATCAACACGTATTAACATTTAAATGATGTTTTTAAATTTAAAAAGAAATATTTAAAGCCATTTTTTAAATTTAATAAAAAAATATTGAAAATTAGTGTCTTTTTCATAAAAAAATTAATTAATAATTAATAAAATTAGCATCGTGATAATAAATGTTTATAAAATTTATAAACTTTTATCAATTTCTGTAGAGACTAGCAAAATATTTTCTCATGATTTCAAAACAAATTGAATAAAAAAATAAAAAAAATCATTCAAAGTCACCGTTTAAAAAGGGTTCATACGAACTTGTATACCTTAAATCTCTTATTCTAAAGACATTATTGTAAAGTCAATCAAAGTTTATTATTATTTGCATAACTTGCGGAGATTTTCAATAGTGTTCACAGAACCGTGTTTCAACTTTAATAAAAACTGCTGAAATTTTGAAAAACAATACAAATCAAATCAAATTTGCAATTGTGATAATGAACGTTTTGAATGGTAAGATGTTTTGTAATCAACAATTTTTAAAATCATATGCTTTGAAAAGCTTTCATCAAATAAAAAACTGTAGTTTTTAGGAGTTTTGTTCTTTAGTATTCGTAAAATTTCAGTTACTTCCTTCATCATTTGTAATACATATATTTTACTTACTTTTACGATTAATATTAAGTCATTCCAATAACTTTTATGAGAAGTATATGTTTATTATTAAAAGTAGTATTATTTCCATAATTATCATTGTGTTTAATATTTTTAATATTTCTGTAAATATTACTGGGAAGTTGACCGTGTGGACCTCAAGGGTCGCACCTCGCGGCTTGTTTATTTTTCTTTCCGCATTGACAAAGTGAATAAAGACTGCATGCAGTGAGAAAGTTCAACTATAAAACGCATCAAGTGTCTTTGATATGACGGGTGTCTTGGATATGAAATGAGGTGTTATCGGTGATAGCTACCGTTGCAATTCAAAAAAATTTAATTCGAAAAGCTGATTGTCCAACATTTATAGAAACCTAACTTGCTAATACTCCGATCGTGAAAGATTGTTTGGACACTGCACGATTTTTGTCTACGATTGACTTCACTCACTTCATTCATTAATCTACCGAATTCATAAAATTTCCTCCATATTTGTAACCCACTTCGAGTGAACACTAACCTCACTTTCAGCACGTCAGCTAAAGTTCCTCGAGTCCGGACCCGAGAAACTTAAGCTTAACGAAGATAACAACTTCGGCGTAAGCTCTAACGAAACGTTTCACACTTTGACGGAACGTATGTCGAATTGAGCATAGCTGGAAGTGAGAGGATGCGTACCATCTCGGCTCGGACGTCAATTGTAGTCAGACCTAGAGGTAGAGACCAGAAATTTTGATCCAACAGACGATCCACAGATCGCCAAAAATGGAGGTCTCATAAGCACTGCAGGTGTTACAGAGGATAATTTTCGCGGACCATTTCTGAGTATTCCAGACGTTTGAACGTTTTCTAAGTATTCCAGACATCTATTTATCTAGTGCTGATATTTAACGGTGCATGTAGACGCATCATTTGATTTTTACGGCATTGAGTTTGAATTTAAAGGCCGTAAAATAGCTTAACTAACTGTTGGCAACCATAAAATATAGGCAGTATGCATACGTTCGAAACAATAGCGTGCAATCTGAATTGCATTTGGTGTGTTTTTTGTTTTTTTTTGCTTTTATTTTTCTTTGGCCATTTAAAATCCCACCATTACACTATTATTTTCGCGAACCCCCTTTGTACACATAGCGAACCCCAAGGGGTTCGCGAACCACCGGTTAGGAACCGATGCTCTAGATCAATCATTCTAGCTCAAGTCTTCCGGAGAACAACTTCTCAAGACCTAAACAATCACTACAAATCAAGTCCTCCAGAGAATTGCTTCTCAAGACTTATAAAATCACTCTTACTTAAGTCCTCCAGCGAACAACTTCTCAAGACTTACATAGTGATTCTACCTCACGTCCTCCAGGGAACAACTTCTCAAGACTTGCACAGTGATTCTACCTCAAGTCCTCCAGAGAACAACTTCTCAAGACTAATGAAATCACTCCAACTTAAGTCCTCTAGTGAATTACTTCTCAAGACTTATACAGTCATTGTACCTCAAGTCCTCCAGAGAACAGTTTCCCAAGACTTATACAATTACTCCAACTTAAGTCCTCCAGAGAACAACATCTCAAGACTTATACATTGATTTTACTTCAAGTCCTCCAGAGAACAACTTCTCAAGACTAATAAAATCGCTCCAACTAAAGTCCTCCAGAGAATTCCTTCTCAAGACTTATACAGTGATTCTACCTCAAGTCCTCCAGAGAACACTTTCTCAAGACTAATAAAATCACTCCAACTCAAGTCCTCCAGAGAACAACTTCTCAAAACTAATAAAATCACTCCAACCTAAGTCCTTGTTGCGGATCAATGTTCATTTTTTGTTGTTCACATTTTTCAATTCTTCCAATTTGTAACCTATTTAAATGTCCCTCCGTGTCTTGCCCAAATAATCGACATTGGCAGTACTTAATCCCAAATTAGTAATCCACCACATGCGCTGTCTCTCTCGAGAGGTGCGTTCAGGCGATCGAGTGAGAAGCGGGTTTTTTTACGTGCGGTCGCCCATCCACAGTATAGGTCACAGTATAGGTAGACCCAGTATGCAATCGAAGCCCAAAAGCTCGTATTTTCCTTCCAAGAAATGGCGCCATGTGCTGGCCACGTGCTTGCAAAAGCTGACGAATGCCAAGCACTGCCAGATTTGCAGAGGCACAAAGCACTTTCGCGGACTTCATCGTTCACTTCAACACATGAAACATTTTTTCAGGCATTTCGGCTTTTTCTCTCAATCAATTTGTCAAAAGCAAATGAAATTTGTGTCAGCAAAAACGTTTCACCATTGTAATTCAATGAACCGAAGTTTCAAACGGCGTTTTTCACGCCTAGCATGAAACG
The DNA here is from genome assembly GCA_963942545.1 of Oxycera nigricornis. Classification (NCBI taxonomy): domain Eukaryota; kingdom Metazoa; phylum Arthropoda; class Insecta; order Diptera; family Stratiomyidae; genus Oxycera; species Oxycera nigricornis. Next base: position 40,141,143 of record OZ012662.1, read on the forward strand.
TTCATATACGAGTTCTGGTAGTGCCCCGACCAGTAGATAGCTGCCATTTTGTCATAAATGCCAGCAAACCATTGAAGTTCTCTTACTTGAATGCAGCAAACAGATGATATATGGCAGCCAACATATGATAAATGTAAACAAACATATGCAAAATGTAAACAAACATTTGACGTTGTCCCGTAAAACCGCGGGCCGTACTTGATAGTGCGCCTTTATATGAAACATTACATACTGGGTGTACCTATACTGTGCGCCCATCTGATTGGACAACAGTATCGGATTACCATATATGGCCATAAAAATGATCCGCCGCGAGCGGGTGGAATATGTGCGTGTGGGAAAGTGTGAATCGAGGAGCCGTGGTGCACGGACGTGTTGATAAAAAGTAAAGTAAATGGTCGCGGAAGGTAAAATGTAGTGGCCAAATTTGAATTTCGAGATTGAAAGACGTGGAAACGGAGGAGTATCAAGTCTGTGGAGAGTTTCACGCGTTTCGCCAGCGGGAAGCGAGTGACGAAGCTAAAAAGGGGATAGCGTGTGGAGTTATCCTGGAAGTCGTGGCGTTCCTTTGGTCATTGGCGCAATCAGCAGCGATCTTGGCGATCGCACAAGTCCGAGGTCGGACTATCGCGGCTGTGGGATTGATCGTATCCTCGTAGCGAAAAGTCATCACGAAAAAAAACCGTCAAGTCCGCCCAGTATGCGAGGGGTGCATTTTTCTACACTATTAAGGAATGTTCCAGCTAGTGGCCCCGGAGCAAAAGTGAGTATGAGATCAACAATATTCGCTGGTGGTGTGGCAGGAATAGCAAATAAGGCGATTGGAATGCCTGTCGACGTTCAAAAACGGTCAACTGTAAACGGCTCCCGAAGGAATGTATAAAAACGGCACTCGGCACATCGTCAGGGAACTGATAAAAAGTGAAGGACCTTTGGCGCTTTAAAAGGTGTAACGTCTGGTAGGCTGAGAGCTTTCCCATCGAACGCGCATGTTTGATGGTTTTGAAGTGTCTATGAACTTTAACAGTATATCGACTCGGGATTGTAACGATCAGTATTAGATAGAGAGTAGATCTTGAGAAGAGTTCTGAAATGTTGAGAATTCATATTTTGTCCAAATTCATACACACACACACACAGAATACACAGATAGCATGTTAGTTCAGTTGTTAAGTGACCCTCGAGCAATAAACTCGTTTTTTGTCTTAGGCTACGCTTTGCCTTTCATATAACTTTTAGCGGCAACATTTATTTTTTCCAATAGGTTATGGGCCCAGTCAACGATGACAGAATAAAGTAAATGATAAGTGCAAAGTGAAGAAATTAACAATATCTACGAACGATTGTGAAATTTAGTGACAAAGCAGTGAAAACGAACAATTCTAGAAGATACACATGTTGCTTGTTTTCTTCGGTGTGAATAGTAGATTCGTTTTGGAGAACGTTTTGTGGTACTTAGTTTTTCGCGGATAATCGTTGAACGTAATTATTTTTGTGTGGACAGTAAAGAAAACTCTTAATAATTCATAATGACTGAAAGTGATTTAGTTAAAATTGAAAACTTGCAAGAAGCATCACAATGGTCAACATGGCGGTTTACAGTAAGAATCGTGTTGATTGCAAATGATATATTCGATGTAGTTACGGGTGACGAAAAGAAACCGGTTAAAATTCCTACTGAAGCGGGAGTGGTTGCTGCAGACGAAAAGAAAATTCTGGAATGGAAACGAAAAGATGCACGGGCTCTGAAAATCATTGCGACTTCACTCAGTGAAAAGCCAATGATTCATATTTTAAATTGCAAGACAGCAAAAGAAATGTGGGATAAATTGCACACAATTTTCGAGCAAAAGCATGAGGCTGGCAAACATTTACTTCAGCAACGGTTCTTTTCATTCTCAAAAGATAAAGGTGATGATATGGCAACGCATATTTTAAAACTTGAAAGCATCGTACAGCAATTGAAAGATTTGGATGTTAATATCGATGAAAATATGATCATTACAAAGATTCTTATGAGGTTACCGGCTGAATATAAACATTTTGTGGGTGCTTGGGAATCGACGGAGAAACGTTTGCAAACGATTGACAATCTAACAAGTCGTTTGATGATCGAAGAAAGCCGTGTGAACGCAAACGAATGTCATGAGTCATCGGAAGCATTTTTCTCGCGTCGGAGTGGTTTATTAAAAAAGAAACAAACTGTTCGCCAGTACAATTTTTCGAATAATTCTGACAAGCAGACAAACTTTCCACGAAAAACGGCAAAATGCTTTAATTGTGGAGGTGATAATCATTTCAAACGTGATTGCAAAGCTCCGAAGAAATCCAAACAAATAAATCGACCTGAAAAAGAAAACAGTTCGGAACGGGATAATAGGAAGGCATTCTTCTCCAAAAACTCACAAAAACAACGTCGGTTGAGATCTGGTTTGCTGATTCGGGCTCATCAGATCATATTTGTAATCTTCGTGAGTGGTTTCGAGACTTCGATGAATTTGGCGTTCAACGAAGCATAACAGTGTCTGACGGTGGCAAAACGTATGCATATGGTCGTGGCAAAATTGATATTTTGTCGTACACAGGTGACAAATGGATCGAAAACACATTGACAAATGTTTTGTATGTGCCGAATAATTATGCAAATTTGTTTTCAGAAACCAGAGTTTTGGACAATGGTCATAACACTAGAGCGATTAGTGGGCTGTATGAAGTGTTGGATAGAAACCGAGTTGTAGCCACGGGTGAGCGATGTGGATCTTTATTCAAAATGAACTTTAAAGTCATCGTACCTGATCAACGAAATGGTTCGTCAGCAAACATTGCAGTAAAAATGAATTCGCTTCGTGAATAGCATGAGAAATTGGCACATCAGAATGTTGCACATGTTAGAGATTTTTTGAAGCGTCGAAATATTGACTTTTCGGATGAAAACTTCAATTGTGATGGATGTGCATATGGAAAGCAGCACAGATTGAGTTTTGAGACACGTCAAGAAAAGTCGACAGAATGTGGAAACATAATTTACGCTGATGTTTGCGGTCCGATTGACATAAAATCAATGGGTGGATCCAGATATTTCGTTCTTTTCAAAGATGATTTTTCGCACATGCGTTTTGTTTACTTTTTACATCAAAAATCCGAAGTATGTGCAAAATTCAAGACTTTCATTAAGTTGGCTGAGAAAGAATGTGGTCATCCGGTCAAAATTTTGCAAACAGATAACGGAACGGAGTTTCTAAATGAAGAAATATCATCATTCATGGAAGCCAATGGTATCCGTCATCGTCGTTCAATACCATATACGCCACAACAAAATGGAAGCGCTGAACGAGAAATGCGTACAGTTATGGAAGCTGCAAGATCGATAATTTATGCAAGAAATTTGAATTCAGACCTATGGGCAGAAGCTGTCAATTCTGTGGTTTATGTACTGAATCGAACAGGCACAAGCACAGTGAAAGGAAAATCACCATTCGAACTTTGGTATGGTAAGCAGCCAGTAATAGATTATTTCCAAGTGTTTGTCTCCGAAGTTTATGTGCATATTGTAAAACAAAAACGCAAGAAGCTCGATCCGAAATCAAAAAAATGTATTTTCGTTGGCTATGATGAAAATATGAAGGGTTATCGTGTTTTAGATCGTGAAACGAATAAAATCGAAACGGCTCGAGATGTCAAGTTTCTTCAGAAGGAGGTTGAGTTTTCATTGTCACCAATCAAGCAAAACAACAGTACTTGTAGTGATGTTAATGAAGAGACAACTGAATTGAACCAATCGGGACAATCAACAGAAACTGATGAAATTCCAGCTCTTGTTCAACCGGAACGTATCCGACGGCGAGTACCGACCACATTGGCAGGACTTGAAGCAGAAAACATAATTCCAGGTCGATTAAGAAGCTGCAATGATCATAGTTTACTGGATCAGTCGATTACATTCTTATCAATACAATGCGAACCGAATTCATACGATGAGGCTCTAGCATCCAATGATCATAAACAGTGGGAGCGTGCTATGAAAGATGAATTGGATTCATTGATCATTAATGAAACATGGGAGCTTGTCCCCAAGGCCAGAAAAGCAAAAAGTGATCGATAACAAATGGGTGTACAAAGTGAAAACAAACCCAGATGGTACAATTGATCGATACAAAGCTCGGCTTGTGGTACGAGGTTTTAATCAACAATATGGAATTGATTATGAAGAAACGTTCAGTCCCGTGATACGTTATAATTCATTGCGAACATTGTTATCGATTGCAGCGGCAAACAAAATTAAACTGAAACAGTTTGATGTGAAAACGGCTTTCCTGTATGGTGAACTCGAGGAAGATGTGTACATGCATCAGCCCATTGAATTTAGTGACAACACAGATCGGGTATGTAAATTACGGAAGAGTCTTTATGGCTTAAAACAGGTGTCCCGGTGTTGGAATCACAAATTCAGGTCATTCATCGCAAAGTTTGGTTTCATTGCTTGTCAAGCGGACACATGTGTCTTTGTCAAATTAAATGGGGATGACATAGTCATTTTGGCGTTATATGAATATGATGATGGTATAATCATGGTAAATAATGCACGAAGCATCGAGTTGGTGATTCAACATCTTCAAAATGAATTTGAGATTAAATTGGTCAATGTTGGATGTTTCCTGGGCATTGAAATCAAACAACTGGAAGATGGTTCTATTTTCATTCATCAAAGTGGCTATGCACAAAAAGTTCTTCAAAAATTTCAAATGGAATCGTGCAATCCCGTCTCAGTACCAAGTGATCCGAATCAAAAGTTGAGCAAATTTGAGGATACAGACAATGCAAATTATCCGTACCGACAATTAATTGGCAGTCTAATGTATCTTGCCATCGCTACGCGGCCTGATATATGCTATGCTGTCGGGGTAGTCAGTCGATTCATGGAACATCCAAAGCAAATTCATGTGAATGCAGCAAAACGCATTATTAAATACATCAAAGGTACACTGAACTATGGTATCCTTTACAAAAGTGATGGCGCAATGAAAATTCATGGATTTAGTGATTCAGATTATGCAGGAAACATCGATACACGGAAATCAACACCCGGTTATGCATTTTTTATAAATGGTGGCATAGTTAGCTGGTGTTCACAAAGTCAAAGATGTGTTACGTTATCGACAACCGAAGCGGAGTATGTGGCTGGAGCTGAAGCGACAAAAGAGTTAATTTGGCTGAAACGTTTGTTGGATGAAATAATGCCAAACAAATTCGATCATCCAACATTATTTATGGACAATCAAAGTGCAATTCGTCTTATTAAGAATCCGGAGTTCCATAAACGCACCAAACATATTGATGTAGATTATCATTATATTCGGGAAAATTCAATTAGGGACGTTTTGAATTGAGATATGTGTGTAGTCATGAACAGTTGGCGGATTCTCTAACGAAAGCATTACCAAAGGATTGTTTTGAATATCTTCGAAATATGATGAGCATCGCATCAATTGAAATTAAATAGTTTTAAGGATTCAATGGATATTAAATATGTATAACTTCAAAAAAATTTCAAATTTGGCAAAAAGTGGGAGTGTTGAGAATTCATATTTTGTCCAAATTCATACACACACAGAATACACAGATAGCATGTTAGTTCAGTTGTTAAGTGACCCTCGAGCAATAAACTCGTTTTTTGTCTTAGGCTACGCTTTGCCTTTCATATAACTTTTAGCGGCAACATTTATTTTTTCCAATATGAAATAAAGTGTAAATAATATGAAGTTAGTTTTCATCCCCTCCTCAGCATGTGCGTGATTCGATTTAGTCCGGTTCTTGATGTTTCCTTTTTCTATGTGATTTTTATTAGCCCACGACCCGGTGAGCTAACCGGTTTCGAAAATTTTTATCTATGGTCGCTGTTGATGGGTGCTCCGCACGGGGGCCTCCTCTCGGCGGTCACCTTCCATGTTGCGTCCGAAGTGGCGGGGCACATGAAGGATGATTGGCTGGGAGGGAGGTGAGTGAATGCGGGGCACGCAACATCTTCCAGAGAATTACTTCTCAAGACTTATACAGTGGTTTTACTTCAAATCCTCCAGAGAACAACTTCTCAAGACTAATACAGTGATTTTACTTCAAGTCCTCCAGAGAACAACTTCTCAAGACCAATAAAATCACTCCAACTTGAGTCCTCCAGAGAACAACTTCTCAAGACTTATACAGTCATTGTACCTCAAGTCCTCCAGAGAACACTTTCTCAAGACTTATACAATTACTCTAACTTAAGTCCTCCAGAGAGCAACTTCTCAAGACTAATAAAATCACTCCAACTTAAGTCCTCCAGAGAATTACTTCTCAAGACTAATACACTGATTTTACTTCATGTCCTCCAGAGAACAACTTCTCAAGACTAATAAAATCACTCCAACAAACACCGATCACCCAATCGCTGCAACAGATCCAAACACAGGCTCCGCCCGGTCTACGATGCGCGCAATGGAGTCTCCTGTGCGTCAGTGATACCCACAATCCACATTGCTAATTGCATTTCACCATGGTTAACGACCGCCACGAGTATTTCACCAGACAGGCAGCAGTCACAGCATTTCCCCCGCATCGAGACACAACGTCTCACCAAACGAGTTCAAAAGCTCGGGAAGCTGTGATGTGGTCAACTGCCCAGCTGAATGGGCATTGACCGCCGACGCGGAGAAAACGGGGCTGGGTTTTGCATAAATAAGATTGCGGGAGCAGCTGACGGGGCTTTTTACGTCGATCGTTTGTGCGAAGCTGCGTTGGTTCTTTACGTGAGTGTTTGGTTCAGTGCGAAGCTGCGGTTTTCTTTGACGTCGATTTTGTGGTTCGGTGAGAAGTTCGAAGACGAGCGACTCCACCCAACCCAACCCCCACGGCATCGACCAGGACAAGGAAGGAAGAAGAATTCGGCCTATAGGAGTGGAGCGAAATTTAAAGAGATGAGCAGCCAGCGAGCGAGTCAGAAAGCCAGTCGACGAAATAGTTTAAGGGAACCAAATTGTAAGTAGATTTAAGAATATATAGATAGGGAAAGATAGGTTTGAATTGGAAAGAATAAAATAGTTAGTGCTCGGAGTATAAATTGTTGTTATTGTGTGAAGTGGCGACGCGGAATCGCGTTTCCGGCTTTTGTGTTCTTTTTGTTCCAGATTCCCTTGTTGGTGGTTTTGGGTCGTCGCGGACTCTATTCCCGTTTCAGGGTTCGCGGACAGGGCAGTCCCGGCCCAGAAACGGGTGGCGCCCTTTTTAAAATACATTCTCCCACCCTTCATCGCGGGTAAAGCCGGGTGAGATTGCCCAAACCGTGGCCAGGGTCGGCTGCGGTGTAGTAGGAACGTTGCGAAAAATATGGTCTGATAGTTCGCGTAATAGTTAAGTCGCGTAGTCTGAATCAGTGTCCAATTGATATGTGTGTTTGAGTTCTGTCAGTATTTCCAGAAAGTAGGGTTTTTATATTTTTTGTTCAGGAAACTAATGAAACGGTTTTGGAGTTGCGGTAATTTTTCTCGTCCGGTCGAATTTAAGAAAAGTGAAAGCCCCTTATCTGATTGTGCAAGTGAAAGGTCAGAGGGATCTTGTGAAAACGTTGGAATTGTATGCGCAATAATGGCGGTAAACTTGAGTGATCTGTTCAAATTCATAAACCCATTCGAGGGACGTGCGGAAGACGCATTTAATATTATAAACAGTTGCAATCAGGCTATAGATCTGGCGTCGGCAGACCAGAAGCCAGTATTGTTTCAATACATTCAAATCCAAATTAAGGGAAACGCGCAGTTGATATTATTGTATAAAGAATTCGATAATTGGGAAGAGTTCAAAGTTGAAATAAAGAATGTTTATCAGGAACCACATTCTACATTACAGCTTCATAGGGAGCTGATTGCGATAAAACAAAGTTTTAGTGAGACTGTAGTAAGTTGTACAGCGTGTTCAGACACTTCATAGGAGAATGTTACAAGCAGACAATGAAAACAGGGTTAAATTCAATGGTATACATAGTGATAATAGCACAGAAGCTATTGGAAAAGTAAAGTTAGAGGTTGAAATAGGAAATGGAATGTTGGAAGCAACATTTTACGTCGTAAATGTTGACATTATTAAAGGCTATGATGGTATTCTAGGTACAGATTTCTTTGAATTAAATAAGGTAAAAATCGATTATGAGACAGAGTCGCTTGGAAAGTCAACGTTTAGGGTTAAATTAGAGAGTGACGAATTCCAGCTAAAAGGCAGGAGAGTAATAAGAAGATACGTTCGGATAATCGGGAAAATTGGGGACGCTGTTTTATCAACGAAGTTGACATAGATGGTATAAAAATACCTTCGTGTGTCACTAAGATTGATGAAACAGGCAGAGGGCAGGTACATATATTGAATACGAATGATGAGGATAGAATTTGTACAATTTACGGAATAAAAGGTAAAATATTTTCAGAAAAAGTCTTAAAAACATATAATGCGAAAATTAAAATACAGGATAGTCACATGAACAGGGAGGAAAAGAAATCCATATATGAGATACTAGATAATATAACGAGTTATTTCAAGAGATTGATCCAGCTAATTTGACGCAGGTACCTGAACATACCATAGATTTGATTGAGGGAGCTAAACCGGTTCACGTAAAATTATACCGGTATCCAAAGGTCCACGAAGAAGAGGTTAACAAACAGGTTGAAAAATTGTTGAGGGCTAACACTATCAAAGAAAGTAATTCACTGTGGAATGCACCCTTGTGGATAGTCCCTAAAAAGAGTGACTCTTCTGGGGAAGTGATGTGGAGAATGGTCGTCGATTACCGGAAGCTTAATGAGATGACTATTGCAGATAATTACCCACTGCCAAATATCTCAGAGATATTAGACCAGTTGGGTACTGCTAAATACTTTGCCATTCTTGATCTCTCGTCAGAATTCCATCAGATTCCTGTACGAAGAGAAGATCAAGCGAAAACTGCATTTTCAACCCGATATGGTCATTACGAATATAATCGTATGCCGTTTGGTTTGAGAAATGCTCCGGCTTGCTTTCAAAGGGCAATGAATACAGTACTTAGTGGCTTGCAAGGTACACGATGTTTTGTATACCTTGACGATATAGTTGTGTATGGAAGAGGTCTTAAGGACCACAATGATAAATTGGAGGATGTTTTTGCTAGGTTAAAAAAAGCAAATCTGAGAATTCAGCCTGCGAAATGTGAATTTCTTAGGAAAGAAGTGGCATACTTAGGCCATGGAATCACTGAAAATGGCGTAACAATGGACAAAAATAAGGTAGATGGTATCGTGAAAGTGGAAAAACTAGTAGATACAAAGGGTATCAAGTCATTCCTTGGAATGGCTGGGTACTATCGGCGATTTATTAAAAATTATAGTAAAATCAAAGCGCCAATTAACAAACTACTGAAAAAGAGTGAAGATTTTATATGGGGTATAGATCAGCAGAAAGCATTTGAAAGAATAAAGGAGGAATTGATAAAAGAGCCTGTTTTAAAGTATCCGAATTTTGAGAAGCAATTCATCACCACGACAGACGCAAGCAATCACGGGATCGGAGCAGTCCTAAGTCAAGAACATCAAGGGAAAGACTTACCATTCCAATATTTGCCGAGAACTTTGAAGAAGTCTGAAAAGAATTAATCAACCACAGAAAAGGAACGTTTGGCAATTGTTTGGGCGGTCAAACAGTGCAGGCATTATCTTTATGGAACTAAATTTTTGATAAGGACGTACCATCGACCCTTGATTTGGTTATTCAACGTAAAAGATCCTGGAAGTCGTTTGATAAGATGGCGATTAAAACTAGAGGAATACGACTATACTATCGAGTACAAATCCGGAAAAGAGAATGTAGTGGCGGATGAGCTGAGTCGAAATGTCAGAATGATGAACGCTGATGAATCTAAGGATGAAGAACCTCAACCCAGCACAAGTAATGCACGTTCAACAAATAATAATAGCCCAATATCTGAAATAGCTCCTGAACATGCAGCAGATCATGAAAGTGACGAATCTGAAGACAATGAAATTTGGAAAGAGCTAATAAAAGAAGCACATGACGGTTTTCTAGGGGGACACAGAGGTATCAACGCAACTGATGAATATATCAAACGTAGATTTCAATGGAAAAATATGAGAAAGGAAATTGAAGAATATATTCAAAATTTTAGTGCTTGTCAAAAAAAAATATGCGAAACCCAATGAGAATTGTTTCAATGGCGGATAAATCATTGGAAAAAGTTCATTTAGACTGTGTGGGACCATTTAAAAACGGTACAGAAAATGGGGATACTTGGGGACTAACGATACAGGATAATTTAACTAAGTTTATCAGATTTGTCCCGATGAAAGATATAAATGCGGGAACTGTTGCGAGCAAACTGATTGACGAATGGATAACTTATTTTGGAATTCCTCATAACATTCTCACTGACAATGGGTCAAACTTTTGTGGAAATTTGATGATGAAATTGGAGAGAATACTCAATATAAAACATGTTGCTCCAAATTTAAGGAATAAAAGCGGTCTGATGAATTGGGTAGGAACAGGTTTAAGTTTTCTATTTGGAACAATGTCAGCCGATGATTCTGAACAAATTGAAAGAATTTTGGATGTTACTCAAGAAAATGAAAATAATATTAAAGGGGAATCAAAGATAATCTAGCCTTGATAAAAGAAATTAACAAGCAAGCTAAATTGATAAATCAGGAACAAAATGATATTAAAAGTAAAATTAACGACATTAGAGATAATACAAATTAACAATAGTACTAAAGAGCAAGAAAGATTACTGAATTTAGAGATATACTATGATGAAGTTTATATCAAAATAACCCATAGAATAGAAGTGATTGACTTAAGGATTGAATTTTTTAGAGATTCTATTTTATTTATCCAAGCGGGTATTTTACACGCATTCATAATTGAACCTGAGAACCTTTTTACAGAGTTAAATAAACTCAAGGAGAGGCACGCTTTAGTTTTAGAAGCCAAATTAGGTAATTATCAAGAGTTGATTAAAGATTTACATTTAACAGCGTTTATTCAAAATAAATGGGTTACAGTAGTTATAGAAGTAGATACTTTAAGCCCACAAGAACTTGAGACATTCGAGATAATTAGTTTGCCATTCATAGATCAAGAACGTACAATATTAATACAAAATCTGGCAAGGTATTTGATTATTACTAAAGATCGAGATGATTATATAACCGTAAAATCTTACTACCTACTACTACTTACACCTCCTCTATATTTATATAATTCAAACATCTAGCCTAAATTGACCTACTCCCTAAAATATAATTCATTATTAACAATATAATTCATAAATAACAATATAATTCATTAATTGGCTTGATTGTGTGAAGTGGCGATCAATTTTACAAAAAAAAAACAGCGTTTACCCGCACGATGGTTTGGGATCTTCAAGAACAGGGTAGTCCCCTATTTTGCACTTATGGGTTTTAGGATCGACCACGTTGCGTAGCGAATGTAACATTTTTTATCGAAAAACCCCCATACGTCCCCAAATTTTATATTATTTAGGAATCTTTTTGGATTTTTTATTTTAAACAATTTTTAAAGGCCTAGTGCCTTATACAATCAGACCGGCCTCATTATAAAATTTGATACCTTGATAAACATTGTAAAATATGGATATGATATATACCGATAGTTTTTAGCAACTCGGGATTCGAATGCCACTTCTGAAGTTGCTTAATTAAGTGAATATTTGAAAATGATTTGCTACAAATATTACAACTCAGCAACTCAGGGTTGGAATGCTTGATTTTATGCTTTCGTAAGCTGCTCTTAGATGAACACCTTTCGTCACAATGTTCGCACTTAAATGCGTCAGGATTCGAATGCCACATTTGGTGCTCATTCATAAAACGCTCAGTTGTGACTGATTTTCACATTTGTTACATGTAAGTAACTCTGGATTCGCATGTATGATTGTATGCTTTAGTAAGGCAGGTTCGCAACTCACGATTCGAATGTGTGGTTTCATGATTTACTAAGCTGCTCTTACATGAAAACCTTTTATCGCATTGTTTACACTTAAGTGCGTCAGGATTCGAATGCAACATTTGGTGCGCATTCTTCGAATACTTAGTTGTGAATGATTTTTCACATTTTTCACATTCATGCAACTCAGGATTCGAATGTGTGATTAAATGCCTCCGTAAGCCTTTTTTAAACGAAAATCGTTTGTCACATTCTTTGCATTTAAATGCGTCAGGATTCAAATGCCACATTTGGTGCTCATTCATCGCTTGCTTAATTGTGAATGATTTTCCACATTTGTCACATGTATGCAACTCACGATGCGAATGTGTGATTGAATGCGTCCGTAGGGTTTTTTTAGATGAAAATCGTTTGTCACATTCTTTGCACTTAAGTGCGTCAGGATTCGAATGCAATATTTGGTGTACATTCATCGCTTGCTCAGTTGTGAATGATTTTCCACATTTGTCACATATATGCAACTCACGATCCGAATGTGTGGTTTCATGATACACTAAGCTGCTCTTACATGAAAACCTTTTATCGCAATGTTTACACTTAAATGCGTCAGGATTCGAGTGCAACTTTTTGTGGTCATTCAGTAAATGTTTATTTGTGAATGATTTTCCACATTTGTCACATGTATGCAACTCACGATGCGAATGTGTGATTGAATGCGTCCGTAGGCTTTTTTTAGACGAAAATCGTTTGTCACATTCTTTGCATTTAAATGCGTCAGGATTCAAATGCCACAGTTGGTGCTTAATCATCGCTTGCTCAGTTGTGAATGATTTTTTACATTTGTCACATGTATGCAACTCAGGATTCGAATGTGTGATTGAATGCCTCCGTAGGCTCATTTTAGACGAAAATCGTTTGTCACATTTTTTACACTTAAATGCGTCAGGATTCAAATGCCACAGTTGGTGCTCATTCATCGCTTGCTCAGTTGTGAATGATTTTCCGCATTTGTCGCATGACCGTAACGCAGAATTCAAATGAATGAGTGTATGCTGTTTTAAGTTGCCCTTAGATGTACACCTTTTACCACATTTCTCGCACTTAAATGCATCAGGATTCAAATGTAACTTTCGGTGGTCATTCATACAACCCTTATTTGTAAATGATTTTTCACATTTTTTACATGTAAGCAACTCTGGATTCGCATGTATGATTGTGTGATTTTGTAAGCTGTTCCTGCACGCAAACGTTTTGTCACAATGTTCGCAGGTTCGCAACTCACGATTCGAATGTGTGGTTTCATGATTTACTAAGCTACTCTTACAGGAAAACTTTTTGTCACATTCTTTGCATTTAAATGTGTCAGGATTCAAATGCCACATTTGGTGCTCATTCATCGCTTGCTTAGTTGTGAATGATTTTTCACATTTGTCACATGTATGCAACTCACGATGCGAATGTGTGATTGAATGCCTCCGGAGACTTCTTTTAGACGAAAATCGTTTGTCACATTCTTTGCACTTAAGTGCGTCAGGATTCGAATGCAACATTTGGTGCACATTCTTCGAATACTTAGTTGTGAATGATTTTTCACATTTGCCACATGTATGCAACTCAGGATTCGAATGTGTTATTGAATGCCTCCGTAGGCTTTTTTTAGATGAAAATCGTTTGTCACATTCTTTGCACTTAAGTGCGTCAGGATTCAAATGCCACATTTGGTGCTCATTCATCACTTGCTTAGTTGTGAATGATTTTTCACATTTGTCACATGTATGCAACTCAGGATTCAAATGTGTAATTGAATGCCTCCGTAGACTTTTTTTAGACGAAAATCGTTTGTCACATTCTTTGCACTTAAGTGCGTCAGGATTCAAATGCCACATTTGGTGCTCATTCATCGCCTGTTTAGATGTAAATGACTCTCCACATTTGTTACATGTTTGCAATTGAGGATTGGAATGCAAATTATCCTGTTGCTTCAACGGGTATTGATCTAATAACCTTTCACCACGTTTCTCACACTTTAAAATAACGGTGTGGTGTGTGTCTGGATCAGAAGCATTCGTCGGAAGAACACTTTCTTGCAAGATATCCATCCTCAGCCTCTTTAAACGTACAATCGACGTCGGGCATTCGTTAAGCTTAATTCCACTAAAAGTTGCTGCTTTTGCTTGATACTCTTTCGTTGTTGCTTGGTGTTTGGACGCGTTAGTATATATTTCACATTTAGAGCATTCAGCACTTTTGCATCCTGTTCTGTAGTCACACAATAACGGACTTCGTGTTTCAAAATCATCATGGAACCTGAAAAGATTGTTGGCGTTTAATAAAATCTGATAGTGTGGAGCACAGCGTATACAATAAGCAGTGGGCATCGGGAAATAACACAAAAAATCGGTAATTCAAATAAATAACGGAGAATTATCCGAGCTCAATGCGATGCAGACCAGTGGCGGCCCGTGTAAATTTTGGCTGCGGGTTCTGCAGCTTAGCTGTGCTCGCATTGACATTTTCAAGAGTAATACAAACAGAAACAAAAGTAAAAATTTATTTGATTGATGCTATAGACTTCGCGCATAATTCGCATTATTTGTGAAGCTATCTCCAAGGTATATAGTATTCATAAAAAATAACGAATGTACTTACGTTTCATAAAAGAATCCAGAGTCCTTAGGAAGTGTGATTAGAAGTTAAAATTACGTATTATGGTATGAATGTTGATATTTTCTATTTGATTGTTTCATAGCATTCGCATTAGTGTACATTAAATTAAAACGAAACGAAGGTGAGGTTCATATTCGCTTGAAAATGAGTTCAAGTCGACGATCGTCAGCAGGGGCAAACTTATCGATTACTTTTTCATTGAAGTCTTGAATCTCAGCAATTGAATGTTTTTCAATGAAAATCATTGCTAATGCAGTCAATCGTTCTTCGCAGAACTGTAATAATACGTTTCAGGGTTTAAAAGCTTACTTCCTTCAACTTTTTAGTTTTTCTCAATGGTTCTCCTAAACTATTTTTTAAAATAAATTTCAGTAAAATTTGTCTCTATACTGGTTCCTTGAGTAATCGATTGACAGTTTAGTTTTCAGTCGTTTTCATTTTAAGTTCGAATAAGCGACACATGTAGAATTCAATTGAGAATCAGGAAAATTCAATTGATACTCTCGAAACCGATTTGAGTAAAAACGGAAGCAGCAACGAGGTGACCATAAAATGCGTATCTATCTTTGGTAGCATTTAATACTTTATCGTAAACTTCCAAAGCAGCGAGACGATGATCAACTGGATTATTTCGGGAACGCTTTTCTCTCGGTATTGTAAGTTCCATATTATTTGAATTAGAGACTTCGTCAACAATGCTGTCAATTTTGTTTTGGATTTTTTGAATATTTTCTTCAAATGAAACAATATTTGCTTTTAATCGAACGGAGTCGACTTGTTGTTTCTGCATCTAATGAAATTAAATGTCGACATGTGGCATGGCATAATCAAAATCCGTTAACCATAAAAGGAACACTGAACCTGTTAGGATGCGACGAATACCGGAAACCGCACTACAAACGACACAATCAGCGAATTCCTCTTTTATGATTTTCATCCTGTCAACCAAAATTTCTCTACGCTCGAATAAAATATTAACAGTAAAATGACTCTCCCTGAATTGTATAATAATACAGATAATTTTTCTTTTGGATGCAAAATTTGGTCCAACTTTTCTTAAATTAAATTTGAAAAATCTTTGGCACTACCCATTACATTCAGTTTATTGTGGAGCATTTTTGCGACTATATGCACGTGTATATATAAAACGTTTCTCTTGACCATATCATCTATATAGTCAAGAAAAGACGCAGAACCATTCAACGCCAGCAATTGCGAAACCAAAGCGAAACTCTTAGGAGCAATTGACGGACAAAAAGGCAGAGGATTCGCTTCTCGGGTGTGCATCACTCAAATGGACAACTATGATTTGGGGAAGTTAACCGTTTTGTGTAGATGCAGCACGAAATTCGCTTCAGCGACGAAAATTTACAGCTGAGTTTGAAGATGACAAAGCGGTAAAGTGGCAAAGGAAATCTTCTTTTAGGTGCACAGAACTTCTGAACATACATAACGTGTGCTTAAGAGATGTTTATATGAACATATATATTATGACTTAAGCTATCTCATGAAAAAGGATTGTCAGGCATAGGATTGCAAAGGGTGCTTTTAATTGGTAGTTTGTCTGCTGTGTTTACATATGCTGTGATCTGGAGTATTAAATTTAGCGTTATGTGCGGGAAGAAGTTTTATCTTATAATTACAATGCATCTGAGGCAATTAACCATGAATTCAGTGATGAAAGAGAACAATGAAAAGAACTAGGTCTGAACAGACAGCGTTAGATCTAACATCTTCAATGCGATCGTTATGTACCGAAACCTTAACTATCAGGAAGCAGAAACCACAAATATTTTATGGAATAAAAACCATCTGTTTTGAATAATATCACACAACAAATCAGCGTTTTAACCAAAAGTCACTCTGCCTGCAAGATTAACATTTTTTATTCTTTTTTCTTTAAAGTCGGAAGGTATGCATCATCTTTTTATTTTTGATTTCGACTTTCGATTTTGATTTATATTTGACCCTGACATCAATCAACCACGCTTTTACTCCAGACGCTTGAGTCTTTATTTTCGAAACTATCCGACGCAACCCTCGATTTCAATTGAACTTTTATTCATTTGCATTTTATGAATTAATAAGATCAAATCACAAAATTTTTTCTTATGTAGCTTTAAAAACAATTTTCTGTGCATTTTCTGTTAAATACTAGGAAACATCAACAATTTGAACACTTCTCTACTATCGAGGCGACTGTTTTCTTCTCAACCCCCTTCGAATATTCGAAGTGATTGTTGCACCCAATGAAGCACCACTCAATGAACACTCATTTTCATTAAACTTCAGCTGACAAATTAACGAATAGAATCAGAATACTCAACTATAACTACACATTACCGTTATTCAATTCAAGATGCACACATGGTAGCCGAGAAGTGCAAGTTAACCTTGTACATATAAAAAACAGGTGATGTTGAGGAAGGGAGAGAAAGTGCCGTTTAAAAGTTGTTTGAAAAGTTTCGATTTAATGGTGATGTGCAGAATGTAGAGTCTATAGATAAGAGACAGAAGAAGCGACAGGAAGGAATTTATTTTATAATCAAGTAGTTCCAAAGAAAAGATGGTTGTTTTAATTTGTAAACATTTTGCTCTATTGCAAGAAAAAACTTAAATACAGTTCAGTTTTTTATCGTCCATATTTTTTTTTGAATTTTTATTATACCGAACACGATCTTCAATCGTTTTTATTCGGAACGCGATTTTTTCACGCGGAACGCGAAGTTGTTTATTTTTTTGTTTTATTCATTTTGTCCAGAACGCAACGCGAAGTGAAAACCTAAGGATCAAACACTTGGTGCAAATGGAAACGAAAAAAAATTTAAAACGGTAGCGAAAAGTGAGCAGTTCCTGTGCAGTGGAATAATAATAAAAAAAGTGTAGTTTAGATGGGATTAAAAGACAAGTGAAAGCAAGGAGAAATGTAAATTAGTAATTATTATTACGTTGCATGCCTACCGGTACAGTTACCAGCTGTCAAAAAAATAATTGCAGCTTGAACATGGAAACGTTAAAGAAATTCAAAGCTATACCTTAGCACGACGTGCAGCTGAAAACAATGAACAATTGAGTCATGCTACACAACCTGATGGGATTGAAACCGCTTGAGGAAGTAAATAAGTTCAGAAGCCAAAATTTTCCAAACAATAAAATTCCTGAAGTTGCCGGTGAAAGCGAATTTTTCAAATCAATTTAATGAACATATTAATTAAGATTGTCAAATTATAATAAGCAAGTTATTCCGTTGGCAGTAAAGCAAACATTTACCGAGTTTGCAGTGGTATATCTCCAATGAAAGTGGACGGGTTTGAAAACAATCAACCTGTAGAGCGCCTTGTTATGAGTAAAGACGGGACAAAATAGTTTTTCCCCAAGAAGCTACCGGTATCTTGCCGCAATATTATGAAGTGGTCGTTTTACGAAAACTGCACCATGAGCTACTAAATTAGCATTGCAAGATGCAAATGTACAAAATAGTAGTTTGATATAAAAACAAAAAGAAATATTTTATTTATTTAAATTTCTTTTGACAATTATTTTTATTTATTATACCTATAATATTAATATCACTATCAATTGTAAACAAAGGGATGACATATAATGTATATGTGAGACAATGATGACACGAGAAGGTCTCGAATATCAATGAGGAAACAAATAAAACACTGTGAATGCGAAAACAATTTCAAACCAGTCGTGCGAAAGAGTTTGAACGGTTTTGCAATGTTACGACTTAATGACTTTGGTCACAGCACAATGACAAGTACTGGGGATAGCTTGCAGCAACGTCTAAAAAATATTTTTTAGGCGGTCAAGATAACAAAGATGCTTAATATAGAAAGCCATGGTTTCCCGTAATGGAAAGTTTTCACAGATAAAGAGAAACCCATTTTTTAGGAGACGATTTAAAAAACAAAGATAATCATCAACAATAACATATAGAATTTTCCAGTTTTCTTCTAAACTACCAAAAAAACTAAACGAAATCATGTCTCCAAGCAATTATTTTCCACATAAAAGTGTGCCTTCTCTTTACAAAAAAAAACCCTCTGAAACGTCTTGCTGGATAAAACAGCGATCTAAGCGAAAGCATAAGAATTTATGTGGTAGTGGATCAAAACTACATACCACTTTAGCCTGATTGTCGGAACCATAGTGTATTGTTTGCTAGATTCAGGCGCCGAAATTTCCCTCATAAATGTGGAAACTGCAAAGAAATTAAAGAATCTCTTCCGAGCCTTGTTGTTTGGCATTTCAAGGCATTGTGAGTGAGCCCATATTAGCGTATGGAAAAGTGTGTCTGTTGATTGAATTCGATGAAGTAGCTTTCGAACTCAGCCTTTCCATAATAAAGGTAAAGGTAAACTATAAAGACATAAACTCAACCGGATTTGCAGTAAAAACTGTCACCACTTCAAACATCTTTGACAAAAGACATTCTAATCACATACCACTTAGCAGCATCTGAGAAGGAAATTGTTTCATAAATCATGAACGATTTTCAACATAACACAAGATATTCAAACAGCAATCAGCTGGCACACTGTTGCGTACCTACCATAAATTATATTCAAATTATCTTCGCGCCTTTTCTGCCCGAAATAACCAACTCCGTGAAATATCTGCCTGACAACGATTAGCTGAAAGCCTAAAGCTCGCCAAGTTCCGAAAAAGCTGTTCAAACGCGTCGTCCCGCTTCAACCCTCGGATCTTGCTCGAGCTTTCGCGAATACGAGTGATCGATCATGCCACGCTACGCGAAAAGTAGCTTTTCGATGTTCGACGTGCCGGAAATGGTGAGTGGGAGTGTAGAGCACAGTGTATACAATATACAGTGGGAAAACTCTAGGTGGGGAAATGAAATACACTGAGCTTTAAAACTAAATTTAAGATAACATTACGAGAAATTTAACAGAGATCCCAGCGAAACAACTATAGGAAATACAGGTGTAAAGCAGAGCAGAGCACATGCTCGTGCTTAAAGCTTGGAGCTTTTGGTAGTTCTTCGGAGCTACTCGGCGTTGAAAATTGATAGTCCACTTTTTACTCTAAGTTTAACGACTAGTTTATCCATAGACTATGGTGTAGAGTTGCGATCGAGACTGGGAGGACGGCAAAGAGTCGTCGTGGCCGTTGTCGAGAAATACATCGAGTTCGCAGGGAAAAAGTGGTGTCAGATGGCGAATTCGTTGGTACGCGGCCCAGCCAGTGTTAGAGTGCGAGAATTAGATCGAAAACGGTGCGAGTGGACTTGGTCAAGTTGCATCCGTAAATTCAGCTCAGCGAAGCTCTAGCGGAAGCAGGACACGACAATCGTTTGTGTGCCGTTGACTCACACCTGGGAGGAAGAAAATTCTGAGGTCAACTGCGTCGGCGACGGTGGAAATAAGTTTCGGTTGGAATAAGGAGTTCTCACCGGTTGCCCGGCCACCAAAAATGTCTACCAAAGATAGCTACGTTTTGTTGCGAGCTTCTTCTCGAGATCACACAGGCTGTGGGCGATGCCCACGGAGAAGTGTTGATGTCCAACGATCTACCATCGATCAATATTAACACCGAACTTTGAAAATTAGCGTTCTTGCATCCAGCTTTTAGTGTATTACTGTCGTGGCAGAGAATAAACGATGTTCGTGGATAATTTGTAATCCGAATTCAGTGTGAAACTGGAATATTGTAAAATGTATATGTAAGGCCAAAAATGATCAAGTTATTGTAATAAACAAACAATGGAATAAGAAAACAAAACAAGTGATGTGATTTTTTTTCATTGGTGACGCGTGTGCAAATGGGTTTCGTTGTTCCTCTCTTTCTCTAAAACCCACCACTCGGTGAGCTAGCCGCGGAAATAAAACAATGTTAAATCGGGACCGCCACTATGCGGTCGATTTTGTGCCAGTCCCGGCGGCGCGTGTACACATGTGGCATCCGGGGTCGAGGAGCGTCCACAATGGTGGAGCACTCGATCTCGGATACTCGGGTTTGGGCGCGAAATTGGGATTGTGACAATGTTTACGAAGTATTTTTTAAGCAACGTTAGTTTAAATTTTCAAACAGATCATTAATTTGCCACAGAAATTTCGCCCAATGTACAAATATTGATTGCAGAAAGCTTCACATACCTTTTATTACTAACACCGCAGCCAGTCGCACCATTTCTACTGCCATCTCGTTTTGTATCCTTCAATATAACAGCTTCGCAAATGTCACCTTTGCGTTGTGATGTTACTGCTAGGGAGCTCTTGTTCTGCTCAGAACTTTTTACGTTGTCGGTATGTTCGTCTGCCAACTTCGCTTCTTCTTTAACTAAAATATCGATGATCTCGCTTTCCATTGGTGACCGAGCATCTGAAAATTCATTTGAACATTCCTCGTAGTCATCCTGAGCTCTGCAGGCTTTATCATTAATATTCAACTCGTATAATTTCTCCGACCAATTTCCGCTGGCATTCGAACTAACTCCAGACACTTTAACTCCATTTTGTTCATTGCTTTCATCCACTAGTTCGCTTTTATATTTATCAATAGCTTTACTACAGCCAGGCTAAAATTGTTATTATTACATCAGCAGACATTGCTAACCACTAGATATTATTATATCAGCAGCAAATGCTTACCATGATTTTGCTTTCCAAGCACTCAATCTCTTCTTCGTCGCCTGAAAACATTTCTTCCTTAACAACTATCTCAGCAACTAGAGTCTTGTGTGCCTTTGTTTTCTTATTATTTTCACAAAAATTGGCTGTTGGTGGCTTTTCTGTTGCATTTTTGTGACACCGGGAAACAATGCTGAGTTTGTCACAAGTTGCCTTATATTGTGATATAAGGTCGTATGCAAACTGCAACTCGCGAGAACATGCGTGGCAGATACACTGTGGTAGTAAGTCGTCTTCCACGATCTGTTGAAGAAAGGATGTTACTTTCACAAGTAGTACTTTATGAAATCGTGCAACGAACTAATCTAAAAATTGGTTCCGTTAATCGATATGAAAGAACACCATAAAGCCGACTCGACGTCATAAAAAAATTCAAAACTCTTTACCGAAAGGAGATTCTAACTCACCCTTTAGATTGCTCAGAGAAAAACAATGACTGCAAAATATTGGTATGGTAAACATGGAAAAATATTACCTATACGACTGCAAAGAACTGTTTCCAAACTTTGGGATTTGACGAGGAAGGTGGAAGTCAGCACGATGGCGCGGTTACAGGAAACAGTTAACGTAGAATGGAGCCATCTACCAATAAGTGAGTCATACCCAATTTCCTTTCAAGAATTTTTCAACTTCGATGGCTACTTAGCGATAACTGGCACTCTCACAGACGAATATATTTTATCATCCATTGAAAATCCATCTTCATCCTGTTCCACTAGTTACATTTAAAAAGACCAAAACCTCATTTTTAATATTGCGTCACTATTTACAGTAAACTGAAGTGGATGAAGATGTATTATCAGATATTGTTTCAATTGAACACGCTTTAGAAAAAGTTTATCGGCAGACGACAACCCAAAGTAAAATCACTTTTAAACCGAGAAAACAACATTAGTGGAACCTTTTCTACTGCTTTGCCTTGTTCTATGTCTCCCCACAAGTTCTCGATTGGGTTTAAGTCCGGACTCGTTGATGGCCAGTCTAAAACGGCGCTGTTGTCCTCCAGAAACTTCCTTGTGTGTCGAGCCGTATGTTTGGGGTCGTGGTCGTCCTGAAACATTCATATAATAGAAAGATTCTCCCATGACAACACGAAGTTTTCTTTCCTTGGTTAATATTCCTTCTATACGGTGTATTCGTTCAACACCAAACCACGAGAACCATCCCCTGATGGAGCCACCTCCGTGCCCAACAACAGTTGAAGTGTAGCGAGGGTCGAATTCCTTACTTCTTGGTCTTACATATCTGCTGCCAGTAGGATCAATGCGGTGTAGTTTTGTTTTGTCGCTCCAAAGGATGAATTTCCACTCATTTTTTCTGGTGTATTCTTTTCTCCCGATTAGTTACCGTTACCAGGGACTTCTTCCAGGCTATCCCGCCATGTAGACCGGCTTCCACAAGTCGTCTTCTGACTGTTCTCACCGAAATATCGCTTCTTTCCCCGAAAAGTCGGCGATGAACTTCAACAGCTGATTTTTTGGCTTCCGTTTCGATGGGCATAAAATTTGTCTCTCCTCTCTCTCTTTTAGCCCGGGGACATCTTGGACTGTCCTCTGGCTTTCCACGTGTTTCAGTGCTTCGTGAACTATTTTTATGGAACACTCTAGGCGGTTGGCAATTTGTCGCCTGACTCTCTTAACTCTACAATTTTTTATCTAACTAGAGGAGTGCAGATCATATCCTTTCCTATTGAACTTAAAAACCATTTTCAAAACATTGGAAATCACGTTTAAGCTGCAATGAATGCAACAGACTTTTGCAAACTGATCATAAGAAATTTGCATGGTTCGTAATAAATAATGCATGTCTGAATTAACCTTGCAGGGATCCAAACAAAAAACCACCCGACCGAAGTTTTCCAAATATAATCTGCTCACGAGTTTGCAAACACGCTTCGATTGACACCTCGATACGACTTTGTTTACGTGAGTTTTGTTCGTAAAAAACTGTTAATGGACGTTCATATGTACGTACGTGCATACACACACAGAGAGACGGACTTCTTTCCAAAAACATTTTAAATATACTCTAAAGACCTCAAAACGTAAAGAAATGTTAAAAATTTTAATTTTCGGGGCGACTTCAAGAAGTTCCTAGAATAAAAATGATAAGATATATTTTATAGGCAGAAAATTATGGGTGATTGGACATGGAATATGAAGGTGATATAAATTTGAATATGATTAGGATTCATTTTTATCAGTTTACCATTTATCTGATTAAAGAACAGTTGATTCTTCTCTATGAAGTCTAAAACACCCAAACCCATTTAGTTCTTCCATATTCGAGGTCTATTTACATATTTATTATAACTATTACCATAGTATTTATAGGCTAAATTCAAATAAAGTGATCTTTCGCATTCCAAAAAAGTTCAGAAGGGCATCAAACCCTGGTGATCTCCTCTGGCTACGACCTTGGTTCTACCATCTGTCAAACCAATTTCAAGTTCGATCTATCGATCATTTTAATCCACATGCTACTGAACGTTGATTCTTCAAGCGCAGTCTTTGAGGAGTGCCATCCCCGCGTACCAGAGGTTGGTTGTCGGTCCAGTATCTGCAGTCGGACACAAGCGAAGTGGGCTCAAGTCCACGACGCCTTACAAGGAGTCAATCTGGCATCAAGAGGAGCGGGGCTCAGGGAAGTCTTATACTTCCCTCCTGTTGCTATCCGCGGTTAGAGCCCTCAAAGGCGCGCGTCATTCTTCCGAATATGGGGATTTTCTCAGCATTCTTGCGGGATTGACGTGGAGTGGCGATGGCGATTCAACCCGGTGCCGAGAACGAACTCGAACGATTCATAAACTTGTTTTTATTATCTTTGTGTGCCAAATAAAACTTTAGATCAAGCTATGTAGTTGAGTTTTTTTCAAGTTTCAAAAGAGCTTTATTGTTCCATAGATAATCTAACCGTTATAGATCCCTAAAGCTTAAGATTTATTTCTAGATGCTCAGGACTAAATGGCCTCCCGGGGGCTCAAAGTTACAACAATATTAACTCAATGGGTTACTTCCAATCCATCTCGCTAGCTTATCCAAAAATCTTAATACCTTTCCAGAAAAACATACAAAAAACCTCGATTTTTTCTGAACTTAACCTAATTATATAACCTAGACTATTTATAATTACTTACAACTAAAGCCTAGTACACAGTTCGATTCAGAACAGAAAATTCTGCATGTCTCCATATTTGGTAAATAATGTGCTGCTGGAAGTTTGACAATGGAGACTAGTGGAGACAAGTGGATATTAAGAAAGTCAAAACTTCTGCTGCTGCTGTTGATGATGGCGACAACTTCAATGACAGTTTCAATGACAGCTATTGCCAAACGGCAACTTTCTGCATCAAAAGAAATGTCGAAACAATTAAAATTCAAGCCTGAAAAGTGTGGAGAGTACTTGTGTAGTGTCTTGAACTCCGGCTATATGAAAGCACTACATATATATATATCTTTACACGTTTATTCGACTATGTATTTATAATTAAATTTACAAAGTATGTGATGGCGAAACAAGGAGGTTGTAAGTCGCTGTGCGCACGCGTCGGCGATCGAAACTGAACAGGACGAAAGTGTCCTTGTCCGCTGTATTTGACCGCTATAAAGTCCCTACACTTGGTGCTGCGGTGCTGCCATCTACGGAGTTCATCGATTCTGCGCAGAAAACTGTGTACTGCTTCTGCAGAATTGAGTCTGAAATTCTGTGCAAAATTTCTGCGACTGCAGAATTTTCATACAAATTTCTGCGCCGAACCGAACTATGTACTAATCTTAAGGTGCTCGTATCTTATAAGAAGCTACAGGCGAACTTACCGCAATATTTCATTTACACATAAAGAAATTTAGTCTAACAATTGGATTGAATATTATATATTCCTAAATCACCACGTGTCATCGTCCAGGTCATACACTGTTGTCAGCCACCAATATTTCCTCGATCGCGCTGAGTTTCGGTGATCTACAAGTCTCGCTCTCGAATATTTTAGTTGGATGCTCCAATATTGGTTATCACGTGTACTTGAGTAGACAATATTTTTCTGGGTGCACCGTCGGGGGACATGGTAGATCAGGGGATTAGCCAGAAGAACAACATCGTTCGAAACACAATGAGTTGGGGAAGAATGGGTGGCTTATCCAAGTATTGTCTAAGATCGGATTAAATGCCCTAGCAACATAATCTCGCACTATGAACACACCAATTCTAGGAAGCTCCACCGCGTCATGGATCCCATGGTTACTTACGTAGTGCCTCTGTGCAATCTCTGCTTTTCTGTGAACTTCCAAGCAGGCGCAAAAGGATTTTCTTTCGAAGACTCTAATGTTTTCTATATGGTAACTCACCAAGTTGAACCAAATCAAACATCCATAAGTTATGATCGGTCTGATTATTGCTTTGTAGCAGATGAGCTATAGTTGATGATAGAGATGCTTCGAGTGAAATAGTCTTCGGGGGACATGAAGGCGTTCCTCACTTTGAGCATTTGCATATCAACGTGCTGGGAGTAGTACAAATGCTGGTCCAAATACAACCCCATCTAATCCAAATTTTGTGGGGAATTCGTTGAGCGGTCTCGGAACATTCGTTATTCACAATATGAAAATCTTTCCAATTTCGCTTCAAGACTCTATTGGTTTCCTGGAAGATGTGCCTGAACAAAATAGTCTTGCACTTTTGCAAATTGATTTTCATCTTACAGGTTGAATCGAATTGCTTGACGTTGTTGTACATTATCTGCAGTCTCTTTTGTGCCTCACTGGCCTTGGTGTCAGCAGCGTCGACAATCAGTTCATCAGTAAATGCCACAATCGAACGATTTGGTAAAGACTTATAGTTAAACGTATTCAAGAGCCTGGGAATGTAAATTCAAAACAGAAGTGACGAGATGATGGTCCCCTGTTGGAGTCCATTAGACGCTTGAAACAGTCGCAACAATCATACCATGTTTTGACTATATACCATGCTATAGACCAAGCTTTCAAACGGATTCGTTTTATGCATCTTTACAACCTGACTTCACATTTATGGACAAGTCACAAGTGCTCAATGGAATAACTACTCATACCAAATAAACATCAATTTTGACGTCACAATAAAGGCTTTCTTGCACGGAAATAGCCATGCACAGTGGCATACCTGTTTCTGGGTATAATTTTTTTTAATTACTATGCATCCTTCTCAATTAACCGGATACCTACCTTCCTTAACAGGACACTCGTCTGACAGGTGTCCGGTTACGCGAGATGTCACTGAGGCATTATACGAAATTTGAAAACATTTGCAAACGACACTTACCGAAACTCCGCCGACAAGCCGTAGTTTCGTCAACAAATCCTCATTCTCTTCTTCGAAAATCACCGCCACATCCTTCTTCGATAGGCATACACGACACGCGAAGTCCCCGTGCATTGCAGCTATGCTCGCAGGAAGGACTTCTGCCGAAAAACATGCACAGTCCTTGTTCCTGCAGAACAAACAGCGGTTTCCGTTGCTTCCGATATAACACATGAATACGCGATGACATTGACTGTCAAAGTCTATCCATGGAACATAATGACTATTTATTACCGCTTTGTTTTGCACTCTGTTTCCGTTGTTTATGTTCTTTCCGCATTGACAAAGTGAATAAACACAGCATGCAGTGAGATGTAGAGAAGAAAAATCTTGCTCCAGCACACGATCCACAGATGCCAACAATGGAGGTCTCATAAGCACTGCCAATGTTGCAGAGGATAGATTTCGCGGACTATTTGAAAATTGATGGTTTTGTTCCAATTGAACAATTTAATTTAAAAAAAATAAGAACGAAAGTATACAGTCTAACACTGTTCTACATTTTACGAATAACCAAAATTAAAATTCGATTGCAGCATGCACTCAAAAGAGCTAAAGACATAATCGACCTAGTTAAATTAAAACGAACCAATAAAAATGCAAACTTCAATCCAATTAACGTCGAAAAAGACGACTTATTACTTTTAAAGAAAGGAAATAGAAAAAAGCACAAAAACCCTTTCAAGGTCCTTTAAGAGTAATTAAATCGAAAGGTATAAATACTATAATTGATTTAAATGGAAAATTAAAGGAAGTCCAACAATAACTTAAAAGATGTATGAAAAGAAAAATAAATTGTAATATTTCTAAGCAGTAATTAAAGTACAATATGTTAATCACTATGAAACAAATATTAAAAACGAATATTCACATTTGTAAATTATAAAATTTATCTGTAAATCATTTGTAAACTATGCAAAGTAACAGAATTTCCATTCGATAAATCTTAGTGTTTTGCACTAAATCTCATTAGTACAAAACACTAGGAAACCATAGGGGTGTAGTGTACTAAGGGTACACTCCAATTTGACTAGACATCCTAAAGCACTCATAATGACGATCAGCCATAAGGATATATTAAGATCGAACATGCACAATTCCCACGAGCGTAATGCGTAATGCTTCAAATTACTCATGGCTGGTCATCGTCTAGACGAGTGTGAAAGGATCATTTATGACCTTATAAAATTTTAATCATAAAATCACGACTATCCGCGGGAACGCGATTTCTTCGTAAAAGTAATTCATTTTGGTCACACAAATTGTGACTCCTATGCATGAGTATATTGATTTTTGAAACTACATAGATTTACATCCCTACTTTTAATATTAGGGTAAGTTTTCTGTACATAGATTTTAGAAGAAGAGAGTTGTAGATTTAGAAATAAAATTAGAGTCAATCTTGAAACCATACTGCCATATTCGGCAAGAGTTTTAATATCAACTGCTCTCCTGCCATATTCGGCAGTACCTGGTTAGAAATATAGGCATTTCGCGTGCCATTGAGATTAGCGCTTGTCGCTGAAAACTAGTTAAAAATATTCTATCATTTTATATTCAACAAAAATGAATATAAAAGAACACTTATTATAGTGGCTTAATAAGAAAAATCACATATGTCAATGAGTCCTTGAATTTAACTCATTTCCATGATGTTCAATTCTTAGTGTTTCTAATTATATGTCCGCAGCTGTATATTAGGTAGATACCCAATAAATGATTGTACATTCAAGATTTCATTAGGAAAGTTAGCATATATATATGTTTATATATATATATATAGAGAGAGAGAGAGAGAGAGATATATGTGTGCCAACAATGGAGGTCTCATAAGCACTGCCAGTGTTGCAGAGGACAGATTTCGGGGACTATTTGAAAATTGATGGTTTTGTTCCAATTGAACAATTTATATACATACATACATACATTCCAAGTCCTTTCAGCCGAATTGCCATCTGCCAGACAAGTTAGTTCGACTTAGAGGGATTAAAGGATGAATTCCACTAAGAGAATGTTTATTTGCTCATTTGCATAATAAAAACCACAAACCTTAATATTAGAAATAAATATTCAAAATAAAATCATGGAAAATTCACACCATTGACTTCCTGCCTTGAAAAGTTCTGCATATTATGTGTTATGATTTGAACAGCTCTGTTATTTTAGATTGTTGATGAATATTATTTATTTTGGTGAAAGATTTATCGAGGTTGAATAAACTATTATATATTTCATCTGGGACGTTTTCAGTTGTCTCAACAGCGTTATGTAATGTGATTGCTTCCTGGTTTTGCTTTCTTCTGGGGCTTCGAAACACTACATTCTTCTGTTTCGTCTTCCTTATCGCTTACATTATTGTCATCCGTAGTAACGTAGTTCAAAATTTGATCCACGTCAGGAGGTTCAGCTACTAGGAAATCCTCATCAACACGCAGATAATTTTCTCAGTCACAATCTCCTGTATCATAAACTGCAGTGTGTAAACTTTTTCAAATGCTGTCAATATCATCTTCGGCATTTTCGTTATTTATTGAAGTTGAGCAAGGGGAATATCGTCTTATTCATTTCAATCCTGCGCGATTTTAAACCCCGCTTTCTGAAAGCAATGCCGAATGATCAGCGAAGTAACGCCTTCACGAGAGAAGTCACTTTATCTTTGCTGTGCTTGCCTCCAAAGAACTTCCCCCCTTAGAAGCAAGGGTTCTTGTTAGCAGACACTTGAAAAAACACCAGTCTCGTCAACATTGAAAACATTTTCGGGTTTGAAATCCTTAAGCAATTTCGGCAAATTTGTCTTAGACTGAAAGTTTTTTTCGTGGTCATCAGATGCACTTTCGCCTGATATTACTTTTCCTGAAATTCCGTATCTGGATTTGAAGCGATTTAATCAACCATCACTAGCTTTAAAATCAAAGTTATTTAAGGTTTTGGCTATTTCTAGTGCCTTTTCCTTTAAAATAGGGCCACTCTCTGGTAAGTTACTGCTACGCATATTTTTAACCCATTCAAGCATGGCATTGTTTACTGTCTTGTATGTACATACCATATTCCGCTTCATTTTCCCACTCATGCCGGGATTTGAATACCGACGTTTAAAATCTTCCCTTTCACTCCATATTGACGACAAAGTATTTGCTGGTATGTCAAATTCACGTGCTATATCCTTTGATTTCATGTTTCCTTCTTCAATTTTATTTATAATACGTATTTTCGCTTCTACATTTAACATCCTTAGTTTCCTCGAAGTCATAACGTGAAAATCCTTTAAAGAACTTTCTAATACAAAGCTAAAAATAAAACTGCACCTTTTCTTACCATTAATTGCGTAAAATTAGGTGAGATTTTTCCAACTATGCAAGGGATCTGCACCGATCTTCTTTCCTATCACTTTGACAACAAATAACCAATGTTAACCAATTGTCTAGGAGTTACACGCAAAACACAATCGATACTAATCCATTAAGCCGAATAGACAAAGTAAACTAATACAATGTTCTTGGAAAGTAGACCGGAACATCTGTGTAAACTTCAGAAGAATTTTGATCCATGCTAAGGATGTATTTAAACAAAGTCTAGATATTGCCATTCGAAAAGTTTTATACAATTAATTATGCAAATTCAACTTACAGAAACATATAGAAACGTATGTTTATATATATATACACATCAATTATGTGCGATACTGTGATGTATCCACAAACATATTTCAAACATTAAGGTGATGTATTTATCACCAAATGAATAAACCGCTTCATGAATGGACAGATAGCGCTGGTGGTGTCATGTGGAAGATTACGAGTAGTGATAAATTATTGCATCTGTTAGTGCATGACCTCTATCGTGGAAAGCATAATTTTGTATATTTAATTAGGTCATAAGTGATTTACCACCTACGGGTGTTAGCATTAAAAGGCACTCTAATAAGACTCCCTCGATTGTGCCTATTTATCTTCACTTCAATTAATGCCTATCATCGGCATATTTAGTCCTTGGCCAGTGACATCAAAATTGTGCGGCCGTTTTTCTATTAAATCTTCTTGCATGTTTATTAATTTATTTATCCCCTCATCATGGACTTTATAGACACCATGGAAAAGAAAATAGTATCAAAGGACCAAAAGGAAACATGGCGGTCCTACCACATTACAATACACAAAGACTGAATATATAATTATGTGTATCTTTAGTCTATGGATACACAATAAATGCACTTTAAATCATCCATAACTTCCTCCAGTAGTATAGAATAAAATAGGATTTTACAAAATTAAATAGAAAAAAAAGAAAAGAAAAGAGTCTACTGGAAGCAACATAAGCCATAAGTCATTGGTGCCTTTGAAATTGGCTCATAATGATAGCATTTCAGACGGACGCTCTACTACTGTGCTGATTTTGGTTCAAGGGCGACAGCCCTCTTGAAATGAGTTAAAGAAATAATAAGATGGACTGCTGCTGAACTCTTTTTACAGCTTAAATTAGAAATTGAAATGCATTATTCTGAAAATTAGTCATCCAACATTTTTTCTCCCCACCTTTCTCGCATAGTCATTCTAAAGACAAATACAAACGAACGCGATGCGTGCCCTTGCATAACTCATGATGTTATCGATTTCTGCCTAAAGTCGCAAACAACATCAAAAATTTTGTTAACTGAAATTTTTCCAGAATACAAACCTAAGTTTCAAATTTTTCCTGTAATCACACCTACTACAAACCTCAAATGAAGTGATTTTCCAACATCGCTTTGGACCAAGCATGAAAAAAATACTTCGCAAGCAGTCAGTTTCATTTTCAGATGGAAACCGGACTCATTATAAAATTTGGTACCTTGAAAAAAAATAATGAAAGAAAAGTAGACGCTTCTTAGGCTGCTATTAGTTGAAATAATCGGAGTTTTTCCTTTCCGGAAAGTTTATGTTGATTGTTTAATTTTCATTATATGCATTTCGAATTGACGAGAAAAATTAACTGAGTGAATAGCATTTTTTAGGTGTTACTGTTTTCATTTACTACTCAATAGTTCATTTACTAATTAAAAGTTCGATTTTTCGATACATTGCAAATTATGGATATGATATATACCGATAGTGTTGAGCAATTCCAACATCACTACCTAACCATGTCAGACTTCAAATGTCACTTCTGGTGCTGCTTCAGCGAGCGTATATGTGAAAATTGTTTTCCACATTTGTTACATGTAAGCAACTCAGGATTAGAATGTATGATTTTATGCTATCGCAGTATGCCGCTTGTCGTAAATCTTTTGTAACATCGTTCGCATTTGAATGCGTCGGGATTCGAATGCCACTTCTGATGATTTGCTACAAATGTCACAACTCAACAACTCAGGGTTGGAATGCTTCGATTTTATGCTTTCGTAAGCTGCTCTTAGATGAACACCTTTCGTCACAATGTTCGCACTTAAATGCGTCAGGATTCGAATGCCACATTTGGTGCACATTCATAAAATGCTCAGTTATGAATGATTTTTCACATTTGTCACATGTATGCAACTCACGATCCGAATGTGTATGATTTCATGATTTACTAAGCTGCTCTTACACGAAAACATTTTATCGCATTGTTTACACTTGAATGCGTCAGGATTCGAGTGCAACTTTTTGTGGTCATTCAGTAATTGTCTATTTATGAATGATTTTTCACATTTGTTACATGTAAGCTCAGGATTCGAATGTTTAATTGAATGGCTCCGTAGGCCTTCTTTAGACAAAAATCGTTTGTCACATTCTTTGCATTTAAATGCGTCAGGATTCAAATGCCACAGTTGGTGCTCATTTATCGCTTGCTTAGTTGTGAATGATTTTTCACATTTGTCACATGTAAGCAACTCAGGATTCGAATGTATGATTGAATGCCTCCGTAGGCTCATTTTAGACGAAAATCGTTTGTCACATATTTTACACTTGTATGCGTCAGGATTGGAGTGCAACATTTGGTGTTCATTCATCGAATGCTCAGTTGTAAATGATTTTCCACATTTGTCGCATAGCCGTAGCGCAGAATTCAAATGAATGAGTGTATGCTTGTTTAGGTTGCACTTAGATGTACACCTTTTACCACATTTTTCGCACTTAAATGCGTCAGGATTCAAATGTAACTTTCGGTGGTCATTCATACAACGCTTATTTGTAAATGACTTTCCACATTTGTTACACGTTTGCAATTCAGGATTGGAATGCAAATTATCTTGTTGCTTCAACGGGTATTGATCTAATAACCTTTCACCACGTTTCTCACACTTTAAAATAACGGTGTGGTGTGTGTCTGGATCAGAAGCATTCGTCGGAAGAACACTCTCTTGCAAGGTGTTTATCCTCAGCCTCTTTAAACGTACAATCGACGTCGGGCATTCTTTAAGCTTAGTTCCACTGAAACTTGCTGCTATTGCTTGAAACTCTTTCGTTGTTGCTTGGTGTTTGGACGCGTTAGTATATATTTCACATTTAGAGGATTCCGCACTTTCGCATCCTGTTCTGCAGTCACTCAATAACGCACTTCGTGTTTCAAAATCATCATGGAACCTGAAAAGATTGTTAGCGTTTAACAAAATCTGATAGTGTGGAGCACAGCGTATACAATAAGCAGTGGGCAATAACTCAAAAAATCGACAAATAAAATAAATAAAAACGGAGAATTATTCGAATTCAATGCGATGCAGACCAGTGGCGGCCCGTGTAAATTTTGGCTGCGGGTTCTGCAGCTTAGCTTTGCTCGCATTGACATTTTCAAGAGTAATACAAACAGAAGCAAAAGTAAAAATTGCTATAAACTTCGCGCATAATTCGCATTATTTGTGAAGCTATCTCCAAGGTATATAGTATTCATAAAAAATAACGAATGTACTTACGTTTCATAAAAGAATCCAGAGTCCTTAGGAAGTGTGATAAGAAGTTAAAATTACGTATTATGGTATGAATGTTGATATTTTCTATTTGGTTGTTTCATAGCATTCGCGTTAGTGTACATTAAATTAAAACGAAATGAACGTGACGTTCATATTCGATTGAAAATGAGTTCAAGTCGACGATCGTCAGCAGGGGCAAACTTATCGATTACTTTTTCATTGAAGTCTCCAATCTCAGCAATTGAATGTTTTTCAATGAAAATCATTGCTAATGCAGTCAATCGTTCTTCGCAGAAATGTAATAATACGTTTCAGGGTTGAAAAGCTTACTTCCTTCAACTTTTCAGTTTCTCTCAATGGTTCTCCTAAACTATTTTTTAAAATAAATTTCAGTAAAATTTGGGCACTTGTTAAGTCTCTACAGTCGTTCCTTGAGTAATCGATTGACAGTTTAGTTTTCAGTCGTTTTCATTTTAAGTTCGAATAATCGACGCATGTAGAATTCAATTGAGAATCGGGAAAATTCAATTGGTACTCTCGAAACCGATTTGAGTTAAAAACGGAAGCAGCAACGAGGTGACCATGAAATGCGTATCTATCTTTGGTAGCATTTAATAATAGCATTTAATTTATCGCAAACGTCCAAAGCAGCGAGACGATGATCAACTGGATTATTTCGGGAACGCTTTGCTCTCTGTATTGTAAGATCCATATCATTTGAACTAGAGACTTCGTCAACAATGCTGTCAATTTTGTTTCGGATTTTTTGAATACTTTCTTCCAATGAAACAATATTTGCTTTCAATCGCACGGAGTCGACTTGTTGTTTCTGCATCTAATGGGATAAAATGTCGACATGTGGCATGGCATAATGGAAACCCGTTAACCAGAAAAGGAACACTGAATCTGTTAGACTGCGACGGAAGCCGCACTACAAACGGCACCATCAACAAATTCCTCTTCTATGATTTTCATGCATTCAACCAAAATTTCTTTATGCTCGAATATAATATCAACAGCACCTATGTTAAAATTCCATCACGTTGACGCACCGTGGGGAATTTTTCTTTTTACTATCCGATCAAGCACTGTAATTCTTGAAGATTTATTCGAAAATTCAGGGATGTCATGCAAATTTTCAAAAAACATTCAACAGGTGTGCGTAGCAGTGTATGAAATGCCCAAGGCTATATTTCTCTTTGATAATTGCTACAACTCGTTGTCCGCTCATTACAGCCGCTCCGTCATAGCTTTGTGGTGTTAACTTTTCCACTGAATTATCCAATTATTTCTATTAGCGCGAAATTATTCATGTCCTTAACTGTAGCAGTTTCTGATCAGAATGATTGTGGCGGAATAGCAGAGGATTTTAATATTTTTGTAACATGTCAAATAAGTCCACTTATAGCATTATTAACAAAGCGCACTGATTAGAATTATTTATACACCAAAATGACTTTCTCTTAATTATTTAATAATACAGATAATTTTTCTTTTGGATGCAAAATTTGGTCCAACTTTTCTTAAATCAAATTTGAAAAACCTTTGGTACTACCCATTACATTCAGTTTATTGTGGAGCATTTTTGCGACGTGTATATATAAAACGTTTCTCTTGACCATATCATCTATATAGTCAAGAAAAGTGCTACATAGACGCAGAACCATTCAACGCCAGCAATTGCGATACCAAAGCGAAACTCTTAGGAGCAATTGACGGACAAACAGGCAGAGGATTCGCTTCTCGGGTGTGCAGCACTCAAATGGACAACTATGATTTGGGGAAGTTAACCGTTCTGCGTAGATACAGCACGAAATTCGCTTCAGCGAAGAAAATTTACAGCTGAGTTTGAAGATGACAAAGCGGTAAAGTGGCAAAGGAAATCTTGTTTTAGGTGCACAGAACTTCTGAACATACATTAAGGGTGCTTAAGAGACGTTTATATGAACATATATATTATGACTTAAGCTTTATTATGAAACAGGGTTGTCAGGCAAATGTATGCATATATGTTAATACGATAAATTTAGGTAGAGAATATAAAATAACTGTTACATAATTATATAATCCAAATTATAGATTTAATTCAAAATTAATAAAATAGTTCTCTTTTCTGATTCGCATGGTCGTAATCGTAGTAATCTAATAACATTCGAGGACTTGAAAACAATTTTTACGGGTTTTGCAGCTTTCCAGCACGTATCACAGTCGTGCGAAAGAGTTTGAACGGTTTTTGCAATGTTACGATTTTATGACTTTGGTCACAGCTCAACAACATAGAATTGAAAGAAGATCAAGATGTTTTGCTCAGTAGCAAAAATTACGTAGTCTATAGATAGACCTCATTAGAGACAGAAGAAGTGGATCAATTTTATATAGAAAATGGGTTTCAAGCAAGTACTGGGGATAGCTTGCAGCAACGCATAAAAAACATATCACCGGCGTAGATTTGAAACCACGACCGCTTGCGCCGCGGCCTAGTGTTCTACCATCGCGCTTCACTACTGCCGGAAGCATTTAACGATAAATTCTATAGATTCATGTGTTTGTCTCTTTTTACTGTCGCTTTTTCGTTTCATCGAGTTTGATTTTACAACGATCCTAAAGAAGTTTTCACTTCAAAATTTTTTTTAAGCGGTCAAGCTAAGAAAAACGATCATTATAGAAAGAAGTGGTTTTCCGTAATGGAAAGTTTGCACAGATTAAGAGAAACCCATTTTTTTAGAAGAGGATTCAAAAAACAAAGATAATCATTAATAATAACATATACAAATCTTAAAAATTTCCAAGTTTTTTTCTAAACTACCAAACGTGTGGAGCTTGATCGGTAATTTTTAATCAAAACATGAAAAATCACGTATTGATTCATCGGAACGAATGATTCTTGAATATAAGCTCAGTAATTTAGAAAAAAACAGTGTTCTCATATCCAAAAAGACGACACAAAACTAAGAAAAGAAATGCGATGCTTTGACTGTGGCTTACCAGATCATATACGAACACAGTACACTGCAGATAGTTGCAGCAATAATATAAAAACGGACATTACGAAAAACGCCGTTTCAGACGTGGTACAAGGTCAAGATATCAAGTACTTGCCTGCTACTTGTTAAGCTTTTCAAAGTTGAACTTAACATAATGTGTTTGGAAGCTTTCATTTTTGTACTGGCTAATTTCTTCAAAGGCTGCTTGATGAAAATTTCGAATTCGTCAAGCTGTTTAAGGTCTATTGTGAAAGTTAGACCCATCGAATAGGTCTGGCTTCTTAAATATTAACTTAAAATAGTTATTTGAAGAGAATATGTTAGTCCCAGCTTTTATACTTTAACGTGAGAGAGTGTATGTACGACCCTCCTTATTACCTGATACCTGGCGAAGGCACCATCAGTCAAGTTTTATAACCCCCAAACATTGTACTCTGCATTGAAGAGAACAAAAAAAGTTTATTTCAACCTTTATACTTTAACGTATGTCTGGCAGGCCCTGGCTGTTAGTCTATTAGGTAAACTATAAAAACATAAAGTCAACCGGATTTGCAGTAAAAATTGTCACCACTTTGTAATGAGAAAATAGTGCGAACGAGATCGCGACGAAATTGCAAGGCAACGAGACTCTCGTCCCGTTGGCCTTATTGGACGTTAAGTCCTGGGACGAGGCAACGAACCCGTTGGTCGTGTAGACAAATTGGGTTCGGCCTCTACTTGGTTAGACGGCGATGGCTGCTGGCAGGCCAGCTCTGTTCGGCGCGTGATGTCGTGCCTATACCAAGTCCCGAATTTCATTTTTGAGAGATTCAGCCATCTTAATTGCCCGATTTACAAATTCGACAAAAAAAAAAAATAGTCCTAAGGACTTCAAACGATACAACAAACTTTCTGAGTCTCGACCTCCTACTTTACTTTAAGATCATTCTCGCGCGCGAGTTATGTTTTACAATATGTAAAACTTTAAAAAATATATAAGATTCCTTTGCGCGGAATCTTAGAAAAGAAACGAATTCAACTTTCTTTAATACTTTTATTTAAAGACTCGATACAACTTGTCGTTTAAAATTACTGGACAATACTGAACTCTTCTAGAGTGTCTTACATTGCTATTTATACACTTGATTCGCCAAAGCGATCTTCATCTTATCTTTTGGTTCCCAGGGTAAGATGATATGCTAAGTGTGCAATATTAAGCAGCGGATATGAGATGCTGATATTGCACTTTTTGTTTATAAAGATTTTAATTAAATTTTGTCGCTCTGCATTTGAATTGATACGATAAATGCAACATTGTATTGTTGATGCAATATTATGATATTGAATTTGCGTACAAAGGATTTAATTAATTTTGACGATGTGCATTTGATGTGATAAGTGCAACATTGTATTGTTGATATTATTCCGAAAGAGTTTTAGAGAATTTAGTGGTAATGTTGTTATCTATGTTATGTGTAACTTCTCCCTCCTTATGTTTATCGTTGTCCTCAACGTTACTTATATTGGACATTTCGATATCGTTATTTTTATTATTTTTTACGTTAATTTTGATAGTTTGGCGATTTCTACAATAAAGGTATAATATAAGTATTGAAATGAATATGATAGTAAGTGTAAAAATAGATCCGGTGGCTATAGTATTTCTTTTATTTATATATTTTATTTCATCAATTTTCTCTATGTTTTTAGTATTCTCTAATTGTAATTCTTCCAAATTTGGTTTATAATTTTATTCTGATAAGGTTTTTATTGGTTCTAGTGTTAACACTTGTTGAAATTCCTTAACAGTGTTGGTAAATACTTTTCCTTCAATTTCTATTTTACAATTACTGAATCTAATAATATATATTCCTTTTAGTCTATATGTTTTTTCGTCACAATTTTGATTTATTCTACCGTTTATATTAATGATTAATAATAATCCTTTTTCTACTTCTTCTAGTTTTGTTTCGTTACTTATTTTAATAATACAATTGGTATGAGGGCAAGATAATTCATTTTTTAACAATTTTGTTCGTTTCTGTATTTCGAAATATTGACCATTATATAAAACTGTTTCCTTAATGTTTATATTTAACGTTTCTGAATTTATGTTAGGTATCTGTTTTACATAATATGATAGTAAGGGTGCGGTTAAAATAGGTATATTGATGATAAAAGTTATTGTTCCTTCTTTGACTAATACACTTATTGTAATTTCCTTGAGTTCATCAATGGATAGGTTGTGGGAATCGATTTCGTCGTATGTGAGAATGGATCTTGTCATAATACCTGTTTTCGTGGAGTTTACGTTATTAATTATTTTTTCTAGCTCGTCTTTTAACAGATCAAGATTATGGTTTAATTGGATAGTTGTTAGTATTTTGTTTATATGTCTAGTAGTGTTACTTAAATCGGTCGCTAGTTGGTTATATAATGTATTAGTTTGATTTATGTTAAGTACTATTTTGTTAAGGTTATTTTGAAAAGCATTGTTAATTAGAATTTGTTTATTCATAGATTCTATTAATGCATGATTATTAGTGTCGATTATTTTTAAGTGTTCCATTATTTCTTCGTGGTCTTCGTTGTCCATAAGTCCAAATAGCCATTTGTATACGTTACCTATGGGATTGATTAATCCTCTTCTGTGTCTATCTGATGGTATAAATCCTTTTTCTCGTTTAGTAGAATTTTTACATATTTTTACTTGTTCTGAAATGTTTCCTGATTTTGGGTTACAAATCGTATTTCTTCGTTTTGAAATCGTCCTCTTTTTATGTTTCCTTTGTTTTGGTTTACTGATATTCATTGAAATGTCTTTAGCTTTTTCTTGGTCAAAGTGTAATAGTTTCAATTCTCCTTTTATTGTTTTTATAGTTTCTAAAGTATATGAGTCTGGGTCTATTTCTTTAGTAATTTCTTCTAAGGCTTTCTCGTATTGTTTTAGATCTATCCTATGGTAGATTCTTCGGTAGTCTCGGATGAGTCTTACTGGATCCTTTTTTATTAAGATGATTCCAGTTTCGGTGTGTATACTTTCTATTGTTATTTCTGCCAGAATTGTTGGTAGTATTAGGAGAGTTATGAATATGGTTAAGAATTTCAGAATCGGATGTTTCTTGAATTGTCGATAAGAGGTCTGTAATTTAGAATGGATTTCTGATTAGTTAAGGAGTTTGTCGTAAACGGTTTTTGTTAGTTTAAGTTATTAATTT
This sequence comes from Oxycera nigricornis, assembly GCA_963942545.1. Taxonomy (NCBI): domain Eukaryota; kingdom Metazoa; phylum Arthropoda; class Insecta; order Diptera; family Stratiomyidae; genus Oxycera; species Oxycera nigricornis. Next base: position 40,180,834 of record OZ012662.1, read on the forward strand.
TCCTTTAGCTATCTCTAAAATCATTTTCTGTCGGAAATATGGCATGTCTTTTTGTGAGAAATCTAACTGATGGTTTCTGGTAATATATTCAGCTATTACACAGCTAAATACACCGCAATCATATGTATTTGTTTGTTTCGGAGTGTTTTCTACATTTGTTTTGGTAAAGGTGTTCACATTAAAGGTATTTACTTCTTTAGATTCTGCTTCTTTTTCTAGATATTCCGCTAACATATTTAAAAGATGTGTATTTGGTTTTCCGAATGAATCATAGTAATTAATAGTTTTTTCTCTAAGATTGACGACTGTTATGCACCAATGTGTTTCGTTTGTATGAACTGGGATTAGTAAGATATCGTATGAGAAAATATTTATTTTGCGAGTCCATTTCTTGACTGCTTCATATCCTGATTGTAGGAGTCGTATAACAAAAAATGTGTCGAAAGTGTAAACTTTAGGTAAATTTTTCGTTTGATTCTGATCACTGCGTTCTTTAATTAGATTCATATAAAAATTGATAATTTGATCGTCTAACCATTCGTTTCGTTCAATAATTTTTATTTCTCTTTTTGTTATGTTTAAGCCGTATTTTGATATAACTATTTCATTTGAAGGTCCGTCTTGTGTTACTGTTTTAATGAAGGATTCATCTAGTTCTGATATAATTGGGTTTTCAATTACTTTTTCTTCAGTGGTATATTTCTTTATTCGTTTTATTCGAACTGGATGTATTTTATTTTTTGGTTTATTGTTTTTTACTAAGATTATATCGTTATTAGTATTTTTTGTTATCTGTACTTTTCGATATTTAGGTTGTTCTTTATGCCTTTCGTTACTATAGTTTTTTATAAATACTTTACCGTTTGGTATTTCTTGTGGTTTTTCTGTCATATTTAACGAGGTTGCATATATCGCAATTATTGATGTATTTGGCAATCATGTTTCTCATATCTTGAAAGTAGTATACGTTTTTTACTTCTTCGTAATTTTCTAAGATACCTCTATGATTACTATCTTCATGGATCTCCTTTATTTTCTTAAAGCATTGATCTTTGTCTAATAGATCGTTTGCGTGATGTGTACATTTTATGAATCTTATCCCTTGGTTGTTAGAGTATAGGCCTACGATTGCAATTTGAACTTTGTTCCATTCCGTATCGCTAAGTTCGCAATAGATTCCAATCTTGCCTTTATCGGTTATATAACGTCTCAATATATCTTTTACTATATGTTCGTTGGCAATATCTTTTTTATCTATATATATTTTTCGTTTTTTGTTGATCACTTTTAGCTCTTTTTGCTTTCTTTTTACAATCAAAATTTGGGTTTTATAGATGTTAACAATTCCTTCATTAATGGGTATGAAGTCATGTTGATCTTCATCTCCAGAATGAATTGTTGCCATGTCACTTAGGTCTTCATTGGGGTTATGATCTTCGATAGTTATATTAATTTCTTGTTTGTCGGTGTTGATTCTACTGAGGAAATCGGCTACTTTATTATCCTTTCCTTTTAGGTATTCGATATTAAAGTTATACTCATTTAGTCTTATCTTCCATCTCTGTAGTTTACTATTTGGCTCCTTCAAGTTATTAAGCCAGACAAGAGGTCTATGATCTGTTTTAATGTCAAATTTTGTTCCAAAAAGATATGGTCTGAAATATTGGGTTGCCCACACGATAGCAAGTAATTCTTTTTCTATAGTTGAATAGTTCCTTTCGTGTTCGTTTAGTGTTCTACTAGCAAATGATATTGGATGTCCTTGTTGTGATAGAACTGCGCCTATTGCTTTTTCTGAGGCATCCGTTGTAAGTGTGAATTTTTGTTTAAAGTCAGGATAGTGTAAAATAGGATAATTTGTAATAAGTTGCTTGAGTTTTTCGAAAGCTGAATTATATTTTGGATCTTCTATGTTTATTTTGTGACTTTTCTTTAAGGCATCAGTTAAGGGTGAGGCAATTTTTGCATAGTTATTAATAAACTTACGATAGTATCCTGTTATTCCTAGGAATGATTTAATTTTCTTTGGTGTATCAGGGACTTTTAGGTTTTTTATAACTTCAATTTTGTCGGGATTTGGTTTTATGCCGTCTACAGATAAAATATGTCCTAGATAGTCAGTTTGTTTTGCGAAGAATCGACATTTATCGATTTGGATTTTTAATTTATACTTTCTCAGTGTATCGAATATTTTTCGAATATTCACTTCCATTTCCTGGAGTGATGTTGCGAAGATGAGGATATCGTCCAAGTAGACAACACATATTTTATTAATGTATTCTCTCAGGACTTCGTTCATCATACGCTGAAAAGTAGCGGGGGCGTTTTTTAAGCCAAAGGGCATTCTGTTAAATTCATAATGTCCTTGTGGTGTTGAGAAAGCTGTTTTATATCGATCATGTTCACTGATCTCTATTTGGTGGAATCCTTTCGCCAGATCTAACGTAGTGAAGTATTGTGATTTACCTAATTTGTCAAATATACTTTCAATGTTAGGAATAGGAAACTTGTCTTCGATGGTTTCCTCGTTCAACTTTCTGTAGTCTATAACAATTCTCCATTTTTGTTTACCAGAGTTGTCCATTTTCTTTGCTACAATCCATATGGGTGCGTTATAAGGAGATGTAGAAGGTCGTATAATTTTTTGTTTTAACATATCTTCGATTTGAATTTTAACTTCTTTTTTGTGTACTTGGGGGAATCGGTAAATTTTAGAATACAGGGGTTTATTGGATTTTGTTACTATGTCGTGTTTAGTTTGAGTGGTGCAGGTTAAATTATCACCTTCCTTGTAGAATATGTCTTCATTTTCTTTGAGCAATTTTCTCAAGGTATTGGTCTCCTCATTGTTTAGGGTTTCGAATAATTTTTCCTTGGCACTTGATTGGGGTTGAAATTCATTTTGGAAGTTTAATTAAAGAATAGTATCTTATTATTTACTTTGATACTACCTGTTCCCAAGTCTAAATATGCATTTAGTGGGTGTAGAATATTTTGTCCTATTATGGCTTTAAACTGTTTGTCAGAAAAATCCATAATATTCCAAAGTATTTTATGAGATATTGGGAGTTCGAATTTTCGAGGCATATTTGATTTTAGTTTTTCTGTAACGTAATATGTTCCTGCTAAACCGTATATTGGAATAGGTACGTTTAATTGAAATTTTTCGTTTTTCGAAAGATATTTTTTGTCTATACTAGATGTTGATGCTCCAGTGTCTATTAGTACAGGAATTATTTGGTTATCGATGTTAAGATCAATTATAGGTAGAGGGTTTCCGAGGCAGTTATGTGAAAATTTGTGTCCATTGCTTCGGGATTTTGTCGATATTGGTTACTTTGACGATAGATATTTGAGTTATCTACTTGCATTTGTTCTGGGCGGTTAAATACACGATTATTTTGTGGTTGGTACCTTCTGTTTTGGTTGTTAAAGTTGAATCTATTATTAGTACTTCGGTTGTTCCAGTGGTTATTATTGTTTCTGTTCTGGTAGTTATTTTGGTGGTTATTATATGGTCGTTGTTGATAGTTATTATGATTGTTGTTAAATCGGTTATTAAATCTTGGTCTGAAACTGTTGTTAGGGTTATAATTATTGTTATATTGATTATTACTATTTCTGTTGCGACGAGTAGAGTTATAATTTTCTCTAGGTTGGATATCTGTGTTTTGCTGAATTTCTTTCAACAAGTTATATGCTTGATTCAAGGTATTACAATTTCTAGTTTCTAGTAGGAAAGTTTTGTATTCGGGTAAGAGGGATTTGAACTTATTTAACACTAGACTTTCGTTGCGGACGGGATTGAACTCGTTATAAAAATCTCTCTGCGGATCTTGCAGGTATTTAGTGTTAAGTTTATTCAGAAGGCTATTTAGTTTGTGGTAGTTTCATCAATATTCCTATTATTAACACTTACCCCATGAATATGATTTACGATGCTACTGTAGGTTTGGTTGATTCCATATGTTGATAGAAGAATCGTTTTGATGCTCTGCCAATTAGGGTCCGGGATTTTCTGGATGGTACTTCTAGCTGGTCCTTGCAGTTTGTGCAGGATGAGGCGGAAGATGTAGGTTTGTTGGTCACCTGGTTGTGTCAAGTTGAGGATAGTACTTGCTTCGTCTATCCATGCAGACAGTGCATACTCCTCGTTATTGCCAGTGTAGATTGGTAGTCGCCTTACTTCCTTTAGGAGTTCCTCGAAACTTAGCTCTAGTGGAAGTGGTGCGATTACGTTTTGGTCAGCCATTTTTCGTAGCTGGTATGGATGTGGTCTTGGTTCCTTTCGGGATGCAGCAAGTTTTCACACACTTATTTTTTTTAATGAACAGGTCCTTAACCCCAGCCTCAGGGAAAGGTTTTGAAGGTCGACTCAGGCTTGACGCACAACCTCCTGTTCGTATTTTATTACCTAGTGAATTTGCACTTCACTAGGGTTGTTAGTAGTGTTTGTTAATCAACACTTTAGGGTGCCCGATCGTTTGAGCGTTTATTCACGTTTTCCAATTTTGCGTATTCGTCGCGATCGGATTAAATTGTTCCTTACACAGAGTGTTTAGTGGAACCGCGAATTTTGGTTGTTTTTCGTCAAAAAGGGGGACTTTCTCCTTCCTTAAGACGACGACTGCGCCAGTTATGTTTTACAATATGTAAAACTTTAAAAAATATATAAGATTCCTTTGCGCGGAATCTTAGAAAAGAAACGAATTCAACTTTCTTTAATACTTTTATTTAAAGACTCGATACAACTTGTCGTTTAAAATTACTGGACAATACTGAACTCTTCTAGAGTGTCTTACATTGCTATTTATACACTTGATTCGCCAAAGCGATCTTCATCTTATCTTTTGGTTCCCAGGGTAAGATGATATGCTAAGTGTGCAATATTAAGCAGCGGATATGAGATGCTGATATTGCACTTTTTGTTTATAAAGATTTTAATTAAATTTATTCGCTCTGCATTTGAATTGATACGATAAATGCAACATTGTATTGTTGATGCAATATTATGATATTGAATTTGCGTACAAAGGATTTAATTAATTTTGACGATGTGCATTTGATGTGATAAGTGCAACATTGTATTGTTGATATTATTCCGAAAGAGTTTTAGAGAATTTAGTGGTAATGTTGTTATCTATGTTATGTGTAACTCGCGCATCGAAAAAAAAACAATCGCAAATACAACGCCAACCCGAGAGATAAATTACAATCTACGTTAACAGCAACGGACCCGAAGAAAATCGACAGAAAGCGAGCAAAAGAGAAACCGCGCGAGCAAACTAACTCTCGGGCGGCTGAGTCACTACTCGAGGGAAGGAGACGTCACCGGAGACGCGCCGGACATCGGTGTTACTGTCCGGGCCCTCCCTGCCTTAGCTTAGCGCTTGCCAAGTAGGCATGTGCTGCGCGCTAAGCCCCTTTTGTTACTTACCTCTGCCTGTGTGGACCCGGTTCCCTGAAACGGAAAGGAGGGAGGAACCTCAGGGAAACTCTCTGCTTATGTTTAGTAATTCATTTTTATTATTATATTTTTTTTTTCTAATGGAACAAAATGGCACATTTAGTTTCGGTGTAGTACATTTTCCTCTTATACAGTTTCGATATTTCAATATTCAATCTACCTTTTTGTGTTCTTTTTACATAATCTTGCATATATCAGTCCTTGTTAGTAATTAGAGCTATAATAATCTTTTGTTTTGGCTTGCAACAAAAAAACAACAACATTCCTTAAATTATTGAATTTTCAAACTAAATTACTTTCATATTAAATAAAGAATTGGTTCTCCTGATATTAAACCATTTTTCGATTTCAATTTCATATACTAGTTTTACTCAAAATTTGGCTCTTCCTAATTCTCTTATCATTTTTTTATTTACTAGTCATGTTTGACTTGATACTACATTTGCAGACTAAAATAGAGGGTCGTCTTCAGATTAAGAAAAAAATGGATTTTTTTTTATCTCTTGTCTCGACATATAATCATGATCATTAGTATCGTCTCTGCCCTTAGTTATTTTTAGGTCCACAAAATATATGAAACTGACGTATCGTACCCTACTCAAACATACTCAAATTGCGCATACAAAGAAGAAACGTGCCAAATTATTATTACTTAACCTCAGGACTGGCTGATGCCATCAACTTTAATTCAAATTCTTTTTTTTTTGCATCAATATTTATACTAATTAATTATTTACTGTTCCTCAAACGACAATAATCGTCAATCTTTTCCACGATTATGTATATTTGTTTATAATATAAATAGTCGGATCTAATGACGGTGCAATGCGCTCGATCGGAGCATGCATGACATGTTTGTAACTGTCGAATAGACTCTCGTGGCGAGTACACCTGCTTTATATTACCCTAATCCTATGTCCTTCGTAGCAAGTCGTGGCGTTTAGGCTGAACCAACCGAATCGGATGCATCGATGAGTTTCCTTATGGTACATATATGAACGTTTTCTTGATTAGTTTGATCGCTCCGGAGAACAATTCCTTCCACATAGTTTACCGCTTCTTTGTTGGCCGCACCAAGAACCGTTATTCGCACTTAGGTTCCCACAAAATTCCGCACCTATTACATACGACGAGGCTTTGATGCCTTTTATTCGAGTGTTATCATTTTTGGTTTTTCTTGCTCCTTATGATTTGAACTTTTTTTTCACTTTATTTGTTTAAACACATTTCGTCTATCAGCTCTCGACCACGTTGCTAAGGGGTGCTACCGTTGTCCCGGTTCGCTTTCGCTCACACTAACCGATTTCGTTCAAGCAAGAATCGTGTAGCAGGAAAAATTTTCTTCTTTAAAAATTCTCATTTAATAACTATATTTGTGTTTCTTGTTTCCGACACGAACTCAACACTTTCTTTTTTTTTCGTTCAAACCGACTCACCGCCTCATCCGACAAGCCCCAGCAACCTTCCGGCCCAGCGATCCAACTGTCTAGAGCCAGAGCCGGAGCCGGCAACGGTTCTTTTTCCAGCGAACCGGTCGGGTAGCTGGTGTTCAAGTTGCTTGAGGTGCGGGGTTGCCGCCTCTAAGGGTGTTCAAGAGTATCGAATCACTACGATATTACAACTTCAAACATCTTTGACAAACGACATTCCAATCACGTATCGCTTAGCAGCTCTGAGAAGGGAATTTTTTCATAAATCATGGACGATTTTTAACATAACACAAGATATTTAAACAGCATTTAGCTGGCACACTAGTGAAATTGGTAAAAAATGAAGAGCACCAACTATGGGTTGATTACTACATTACAAAGAATTGATGATCAACTGAACCTTTTGGCAAATAACAAACACTTTGGATATGCCATCTGTAATCTATCGAAGTCCAATAAGTGGACCAGTTAAAAAAACAGCTTTTGGGACTCCAGATGAACCTTTTGAATTTTGAAAAATGCCATTTGAATTGTCAAATGCATCGTCTGTGTTTTAAAATGTAATAAACACCATCGCATAGGTTGCCTGATCGTAAAGTGACCTTCAATTCAATTCCATTTGACACTGAACGCATTGACTGTTTGCGACCTTTTATCGATTCAGCCAACAATGATCGTTGGTACGTCTTGGTAATCGTCGACACTTTTTCCAAATTTAGAATCTTAAAGTCATTAAGAACACCTAAAACAGAAGAGTCGCTTAAAGCCCTAGGTAGTCCCGCGTCTATATAATCAAAGCATTCAATGTTCTAGTGAAAACTGTAATAGCGTAAGTAAAAAGGATTGTTTCCTAATTATAAAAATTTTGGAAGAGATTTTTGCAGCTTATGCGACCATCAAATCTGTTGTAATAGTTGAAAAATTTAACAAGTATCTTGACCTCTGAGCCGCTTTATAGGTAGATATTTACGAAATTTAAGAAAAGTTGACAAGTCTGCATACCTCTGAGCAAATGATGGACCAAGAATTGGATTAACATTAATTAATAAGTTTATTGGCTGTTCCATCAGTTATTCATATGAAGTCTAACATCGAGCATCCAACAAACAAGATTTGCATCAACTTTTGATGGGTACCGAACAACAGCAAATGAACCCAACCTAAGTGAGTTTTTGTTGTGATATTTTCACTACCAACGTTGTGCAATTGCCAATCATTTTATTGCACATTCAAACGGTTCTTAATTGCAATACAACGGAGGAAGAATAATGGCAGATGAATAGCAATAGTAAAACTTTTCAACGTGCGTATTTATATGCTCAACTAATGGTTTAGAACAATCAACAATTCAATTGAACGAAAGTGGACATAGAACCCCGACTGTTCAACGGATGAGTTACTCGCGACTATCGGTAGCCCATATCAAAATTGAAACGAATAACTGTTTTCGTCGGAATTATTGCGTTGTAGGACTTTTAGCGTGCAGGAGATTTTTACATACTGATTCCGGGAGGCTAATTTTTGATAAGGCACTTACATCTAAAATAATCTGAAACTAACATTATACTTAATAAATGAGATAAAAAACAACACATTTGTTCTTACTGAAAAATTTTATGCCAAGGAAAATTGATGACAGACTGACGAATGAAAAATAAAAATACTATTCAGCAAACCACCACCTTCACTCCTCAACAATGCACTCACTACTATGCCGTTAAAATAGTTGCTTTTTATTAGTGCCCAATTATCTCTTACTATTAAACCGTAATGTTTCACAGAATTAGATTTGTGGATGGAAACTCATATCGTTTGGGAGGATACTTTTCAACGGTTGGCCACGATTGTACACTTTGGAAGAAATTTTATTAGCTTAGGAAAAATATCCAAATTTTGCAGTAAAAGATTTAAAGCATTTGAGAAAGCATACAGTTGTTGCCCTGAAATACAAGACCAACGCTGTTGCAATCAACCTTCTTAACCAGCACCCCAAAGTGAGCATCATGGTAGAGAATTTTCGCTTTTCCTATCCCAGCCTCACATTCGACATTTGGTAACATTTTCAATTTGATTGTGCAATAAATGTGCGAAATAAAATGAGCGACATTTCTTTACCTCAACGCTGTCGATCATTAGTGTCAGAGCAAACCTTCACTCCAGTATCAGTGACTCTTAAAAGTGTCCGTACAATATCTACATTCAGTATCGATTAGACTTAATCTGTTCGCGTTACAATTCAATGGCGATACGCAAAACCATTCAATTTTTTTAAAACCGCCCCAATAGTTAAATCTTAACACTTTGTGATATGTCTTTGAGTGAAGACTCATTGATAATATACAGATCTTGGGCGTTAGTCCCTGTTTTAAACGTTCGTCTCGGAAATCCCGCGTGAACGTTTCAAGTTTGCTTTAAATCGATTGCAGGCTCCAAAACCATGTTTACAAAGTATTTTTTAGCCACGTAGGTCTATGTTTTCAAACAGATCATTAATTTGCCACAGAAATTACGCAGAATGTACAATTATTGATTGCAGAAAGCTTCACATACCTTTTATTACTAACACCGAAGCCAGTCGCACCATTTCTACTGTCATCTCGTTTTGTACCCTTCAATATAACAGCTTCGCAAAAATCACCTTTGCATTGTGATGTTACTGCTAGGGAGCTCTTGTTCTGCTCAGAACTTTTTACGTTGTCGGTATGCTCGTCTGCCAACTTCGCTTCCTCTTTAACTAAAATATCGATGATCTCGCTTTCCATTGGTGACCGAGCATCTGAAAATTCATTTGAACCTTCCTCGTAGTCATCCTGAGCTTTGCAGGCTGTATCATTAGTATTCAACTCGTATAATTGCTCCGACCAATTTACGCTGGCATTCGTACTAACTCCAGACACTTTAACTCCATTTTGTTCATTGTTTTCATCCACTAGTTCGATTTTATATTTATCAATAACTTTACTACAGCCAGGCTAAAATTATTATTATTAAATCAGCAGTAATTGCTTACCATGAGATATTATTATATCAGCAACAAATGCTTACCATGATTTTGTTTTCCAAGCACTCAATCTCTTCTTCGTCGCCTGAAAACATTTCTTCCTTAACAACTATCTCAGCAACTAGAGTCTTGTGTGCCTTTGTTTTCTTATTATTTTCACAAAAATTGACTGCTGGTGGCTTTTCTGTTGCATTTTTGTGACACCGGGAAACAATGCTGAGTTTGTCACAAGTTGCCTTATATTGTGATATAACGTCGTATGCAAACTGCAACTCGCGAGAACATGCGTGGCAGATACACTGTGGTAGTAAGTCGTCTTCCACGATCTGTTGAAGAAAGGATGTTACTTTCACAAGTAGTACTTTACGAAATCGTGCAACGAACTAATCTAAAAATTGGTTTCGTTAATCGATATGAAAGAACACATCGGTTTTTGGGAGTCAATGTATTGTAGTGCTACAAATTTTCACCAAGGCGGAAATTACGATTCAACTGTTTACGTATTGAGAATATTGTTAGTAAAACTACTCTCCAGCTGCCCGAAGGGACATGTGAATAAATTAACTTTTGGAAATAGCCTGGTTGTGATTATTAAATGGTAAGTAATTGGTAAAAGCGGCAGTTGCGACACTCACAGCAAATACAGCAGTTTTAACATGTTCAATGCTGCCCGGAAAAGTAGAATCTAACTTACCGGGACAAAGAAACTTTTTTAGTAATAATTTTTATTAGAATAAAAATCAATCTAAGAAAAATATTTGCATTACTTCGAAGCTATTAGATCACTGAGTAAATGTTTATTTCAATGGGCTCATTACAGGAAAAAATTCATCTATGGAAAACGCCAAACGCAGCTGGTTCTGTGGCTCTGGAATCACATGCGCCTGATGCTAGAAACCGTTGCGTGCACATGATATAGTGTTAATCCGTAATAAAGTACATCAATCTTCATCCTGTTCCACTATTTACATTGAAAAATACCAAAACCTCATTGTTAATATTGCGTCACTATTGACAGTGAACTGAAGTGGATGAAGATGTATTATCAGATATTGTTTCAATTGAACACGCTTTAGAAAAAGTTTATCGGCAGACGACAACCCAAAGTAAAATCACTTTTAAACCGAGAAAACAACATTAGTGGAACCTTTTCTACTGCTTTGCCTTGTTCTATGTCTCCCCACAAGTTCTCGATTGGGTTTAAGTCCGGACTCGTTGATGGCCAGTCTAAAACGGCGCTGTTGTCCTCCAGAAACTTCCTTGTGTGTCGAGCCGTGTGTTTGGGGTCGTGGTCGTGCCGAAACATTCATATAATAGAAAGATTCTCCCATGGCAACATGAAGTATAAGATGTCGACGTACTTTTCCTTGGTTAATATTCCTTCTATACGGTGTACTCGTTCAACACCAAACCACGAGAACCATCCCCCAACCTTGATGGAGCCACCTCCGTGCCCAACAACAGTTAAAGTGTAGCGAGGGTCGAATTCCTTACTTCTCGGTCGTCTTACATATCTCTTGCCACTAGGGCCACTGCAATGTATTTTTGTTTTGTCACTCCGAAGGATGAATTTCCACTGATTTTTCCTGGTGTATTCTTTTCTCCCGATTAGTTACCGTTACCAGGGACTTCTTCCAGGCTATCCCGCCATGTAGAGCGGCTTCCATAAGTCGTCTTCTGACTGTTTTCTCCGAAATATCGCTACTTTCCCCGAAAGGTCGGCGATGAATTTCAACAGTTGATCTTTTTGGTCTCGGTTTCGATGTGCATAAAATTTGTTTCTCCATACTATGAGTTGTTTTTTGGGCTCTTTTAGCCGGGGACATCTTGGACAGTCTTGAGGCTTTCCACGTGTTTCAGTGTTTCGTAAACCATTTTTATGGAGCACTCTAGGCGGTTGGCAATTTGTCGACAAGCCTGACTCTCTCAAGTCTGCAATCTTTTGTCTAACTAGAGGAGTGCAGCTCATAGTCTTTCCTATCGCTATTGAAATTAAAAACTATTTTCAAAACATTGGAAATCACGTTTAAACTGCAATGAATGCAACAGACTTTTGCAAACTGATCATAAGAAATTTGCATGGTTCGTAACAAATAATGCATGTCTGGAATAACCTTGGAGGGATCAAAGCAAAAATCAACTCGACCGAAGTTTTCCAAATATAATCTGCTCGCGAGTTTGCAAACACGCTTCGATTGACACCTCAACGAAGTCGATACGACTTTGTTTACGTGAGTTTTGTTCGTAAAAAAACTGACAATGGACGTTCATATGTACGTACGTGCATACACACACAGAGAGACGGACTTCCCAAAAACACTTTAAATATACTGAAAAGACCTCATAACGTAAAGATATGTTGAAAATTTGAATTTTCGGGGCGACTACAACAAATTCCCAGAATAAAAATATAAGATATATGGGACTACTTCGTAGTAACATTTTATAGGCAGAAAACTATGGGTGATTGGACATGGAACATGTAGGTGATATAAATTTGAACATGATTAGGATCCACTCCCGAATTTTTATCAGTTTAAGCATGATTAAAAAATTATCTGATTAAAGAACAGTTGATTCTTCTCTATGAAGTCTAAAACACTCAAACCCATTTAGAATTATTTTTTTATTTAATGTTCAATAGTTTTTCCATATTCGAAGTCTATTTACATATTTATTATAACTATTACCATAGTATTTATAGGCTAAATTCAAATAAAGTGATCTTTCGCATTCCAAAAAAGTTCAGAAGGGAATCAAACCCTGGTGATCTCCTCTGGCTACGGCCTTGGTTCTACCATCTGTCTTTTTTTTTTAAATTAGTCTCAACACTTGTGTTGAGTTAGATCCTAAATGAAGGATCAGTGGTTGGCTATATTGACGTTTTACGTACTAGCCATCGGGTTCACTCCCATCTGTCAAACCAATTTCATGTTCGATCTATCGATCATTTTAATCCACATGCTACTGAACGTTAATTCTTCAAGCGCAGCCTTCAAAAGAGCTTTATTGTTCTATAGATAATCTGATCGTTGTAGATCCCTAAAGCTAAAGATTTATTTCTAGATGCTTAGGACTAAATGACCACCAGGGCGCTGAGAGTTACAACTACATTAACTCAATGGGTTACTTCCAATCCATCGCGCTAGCTTATCCAAAAATCGTAAAAACTTTCCAGAAAAACATACAAAAAACCTCGATTTTTCTGAACTTAACCTAATTATATAACCTAGACTACAATTACTTGGTGCTCGTATCTTATAAGAAGCTACAGGCAAACTTACCGCAATATTTCATTTACACATAAAGAAATTTAGTCTAACAATTGGATTGAATATTATATATTCCTAAATCACCACGTGTCATCGTCCAGGTCATACACTGTTGTCAGCCACCAATATTTCCTCGATCGCGCTGAGTTTCGGTGATCTACAAGTCCCGCTCTCGAATATTTTATTTGGATGCTCCAATGTTGGTTATCACGTGTACTTGAGAAGACAATATTTTTCTGGGTGCACCGTCGGGGACATGGTAGATCAGGGGGTTTTCAAACTGGTCAGAGATGAGTCCGATTTCATTCAGATATGAAAATGCTTCTGCGGGAATTAAATCCGTTCGAAATACAGTGAGTTGGGAAGAATGGGTGGCTTATCCAATTATTGTCCAAGTTCGGATTAAACGCCTTGGCAACATGATCTCGCATTATGAACACACCAATTCTAGGAAGCTCGGCCGTGTCATGGGTCCATTGGTTTCTTACGTAGTGCCTGTATTTAGTCTCTTCTTTTCTGTGAACTTTCAAGCATGCGCAAGCTTTTTCTTCCGAAGATTCTATTTTTTTTCCATGTGATAATCAACTAAGTTGAAACAAATCAAACATCCATAAGTTACGATCGGTCTGATTATCGCTTTGAAGCAGATGAGCTTGAGTAGGGGACAGAAGTGCTTCGAGTGAAATAGTCTTCGGAGGGACATGAAGGCGTTCCTCACTTTGAGCATTTGCATATCAACGTACTGGGAGTAGTACAAATGCTGGTCCAAATACAACCCCATCTAAACCAAATTTTAGGGAAAATCGTTCAGCCGTCTCGAAACTTTCGTTATCCACAATATGAAAATCTTTCCAATTTCGCTTCAAGACTCTATTGGTTTCCTGGAAAATGTGCCTGAACAAAATAGTCTCGCACTTTTGCAAATTGATTTTCATCTTACAGGTTGAAGCGAATTGCTTGACGTTGTTGTACATTATCTGTAGTTCCTATTGTGCATCACTGGCCTTGGTGCCACAATCGAAGGATTTGGTGAAGACTTATAGTTAAACGCATTCAAGAGCCCGGGAATGTAAATTCAAAACAGAAGTGACGAGATGATGGTCCCCTGTTGGAGTCCATTAGACGCTTGAAACAGTCGTGTGGAAGTAAATTTTCGCTTAAGATATCAATTTTTCCCTACAGCATATTTTGACTACATTTGACGAGATGAGGAGGGAACTTTAGTTGAAGCAACTTGAAAATGAGCTCATCTCATCATACACTATGGAATGCCTTTTTCTTATCAATGTTTTGGCGTAACGTCGGGGCGAGTCGTTGAGCAAAGGTTGGAATACTTTGCTTATGCATCAAGGTATGTAGGTATTTAGGTATATGAACAAGACATGGTATGCCGTTGCAAATGTATTCTTCTGTTCTCCCTCGTACCATAGCACACCGGCGACGAGATAATGTTTTTTTGTGCGAAAGTGATGATTCAACGAACACTTATTCATCAATGTGACGTCACCATTAAGGAGATGCGCAGAACGAACCAATTTTGAACACTCGAAGGATCATACCATGTCTTGTCTATATACCATGCTATAGACCAGATATCCTCTTCTGAGCTTCCAAACGGATTCGTTTCATGCGTTTTTACAACCTGACTTCACATTTATGGACAAGTCACAAGTGCCTAATGGAATAACTACTTATACCAAAAAACATCAATTTTGACGTCACAATAAAGGCTTTCTTGCACGGAAATAGCCGTGCATAGCGGCTTACCTGTCTTTGGGTATAATTTTTTTTAATTACTATGCACCCTTCTCAATTAACCGGATACCTACCTTCCTTAACAGGACACTCGCCTGACAGGTGTCCGGTTACGCGAGATGTCACTGAGGCATTATACGAAATTTGAAAACATTTGCAAACGACACTTACCGAAACTCCGCCGACAAGCCGTAGTTTCGTCAACAAATACTCATTCTGTTCTTCGAAAATCACCGCCACATCCTTCTTCGATAGGCATACACGACACGCGAAGTCCCCGTGCATTGCAGCTATGCTCGCAGGAAGGACTTCTGCCGAAAAACATGCACAGTCCTTGTTCCTGCAGAACAAACAGCGGTTTCCGTTGCTTCCGATATAACACATGAATACGCGATGACATTGACTGTCAAAGTCTATCCATGGAACATAATGACTATTTATTACCGCTTTGTTTTGCACTCTGTTTCCGTTGTTTATGTTCTTTCCGCATTGACAAAGTGAATAAACACAGCATGCAGTGAGATGTAGAGAAGAAAAATCTTGCTCCAGCACACGATCCACAGATGCCAACAATGGAGGTCTCATAAGCACTGCCAATGTTGCAGAGGATAGATTTCGCGGACTATTTGAAAATTGATGGTTTTGTTCCAATTGAACAATTTAATTTAAAAAAAATAAGAACGAAAGTATACAGTCTAACACTGTTCTACATTTTACGAATAACCAAAATTAAAATTCGATTGCAGCATGCACTCAAAAGAGCTAAAGACATAATCGACCTAGTTAAATTAAAACGAACCAATAAAAATGCAAACTTCAATCCAATTAACGTCGAAAAAGACGACTTATTACTTTTAAAGAAAGGAAATAGAAAAAAGCACAAAAACCCTTTCAAGGTCCTTTAAGAGTAATTAAATCGAAAGGTATAAATACTATAATTGATTTAAATGGAAAATTAAAGGAAGTCCAACAATAACTTAAAAGATGTATGAAAAGAAAAATAAATTGTAATATTTCTAAGCAGTAATTAAAGTACAATATGTTAATCACTATGAAACAAATATTAAAAACGAATATTCACATTTGTAAATTATAAAATTTATCTGTAAATCATTTGTAAACTATGCAAAGTAACAGAATTTCCATTCGATAAATCTTAGTGTTTTGCACTAAATCTCATTAGTACAAAACACTAGGAAACCATAGGGGTGTAGTGTACTAAGGGTACACTCCAATTTGACTAGACATCCTAAAGCACTCATAATGACGATCAGCCATAAGGATATATTAAGATCGAGCATGCACAATTCCCACGAGCATGCA
>OZ012662.1:40199581-40311597 GCA_963942545.1 Oxycera nigricornis
AGCGAACATAGATATTTGTTTTTCTGGTTGCTGGTGTCATGTGGAAGTTTACGAGTAGTGATAAATTATTGCATCTGTTAGTGCATGATCTTTTTCTATCGTGGAAAGCATAATTTTGTATATTTAATTAGGTCATAAGTAATTTACCACCTACGGGTGTTAGCATTAAGAATTTGTATAAATAGTGAGTAAACGTTAAAGAAAAATACAGTCTTTTTAGATCATCCGAACTAGTGTTATTAGTGGCTATCCAACTCGGCACTCCAACAAGACTCCCCTCGATTGTGCCTATTTATCTTCACTTCAGGTAATGCCTATCATCGGCATATTTAGTCCTTGGCCAGTGGCATCAAAATTGTGCGGCCGTTTTTCTATAAATCTTCTTGCACTTTTATTAATTTATTTATCCCCTTATCATGTGCACTATAGACACCACGGGAAAGAAAATAGTATCAAAGGACCAAAAAGAAACATGGCGATCCTATGACATTACAATACACAACATATAATTATGTGTACCTTTAGTCTATGAATACACAATAAATGTACTTTAAATCATCCATAACTTTCTCTACTAGTAAAACAGGATTTTGCCAAATTAAAGAGAAAAATGAATGAAAAAAATAGAGTCTACTAGAAGAAGCCTAAGCCATTATTGGTGCTTTTGAAATCGGCTCATAATGATAGCATTTCAAACGGACGCTCTACTACGGTGCTGATTTTTGTTCAAGGGCGACAGCTCTCTTCAAATGAGTTAAAGAAATAATAAGATAGACCGCTGCTGGATTTCATTTACAGCTTAAATTAGAAATTCAAATGCATCATTCTGAAAATTAGTTACCCAACATTTTTTCTCCCCACCTTTCTCGCATAGTCATTCCAAAGACAGAATCAAACGAACGCGATGCGTGCTTATGGATAAATCATGATATTATCGATTATCTGCATAAAGTCGCAAACAACATGAAAAATTTTGTTAACTGAAATTTTTCCAGAATACAAACCTAGGGTTCAAATTTTTCCTATAATCACACCTACTACAAACATCAAATGAAATGATTTTCCAACATCGCTTTGGACCAGGCATGAAAAAATACTTCGATGGCAGTCGCAAGCAGTCAGTTTTATTTTCACTTTCCAACTCGGCAAGAGGCAATATGCAGTTAAAGCAATGTCTTGACAAAGCGGACCATATTGAATTCTTAATTTTTTATTAACATGATGTTACATTCTGATGACGTAATTCGAATTACGAGGGGTAGTCATTTCTTTTCCCCTGTTCAGTCCATCGCGAAAACTTTCCTACCTATCACAGGCGCATAGGGGCTCCATTGGTGTATCGTAGACCAGGCGGAGCCTGGATTTGGATATGTTGCGGCGATTGTCGAGCGTTGTTTGTTGCCGTGATTGCTGGCAACTTATCTGCAGGGTCTGTGACGTTGACTGTGTTGCATTTTGCTGCTGAAGATGCTTCAATTACGCAGCCTCGCGCGCACGGCCAGGAACACTCTCCATAAAAACCTTACTACCTACTTAGTTACCTAATCCAATATCCTTAACATAGCTACATCTCTATATTTATATAATTCAAACCTCTAGCCTAAGTTGACCTACTCCCTAAAATATAATTCATTAGTAACAATATAATTCATAAATAACAATATAAATCATTAATTGCCTTGATTGTGTGAAGTGTCGAACGTAACATTATCAATTTTCAAAAGAACAGCGTTTACCCGCACGATGGTTTGGGGTCTTCAAGAACAGGGCAGTCCCCTATTTTGTCCTTATGGGGTTTTGGATCGATCACGTTGCGTGGCGAACGTAACAGTTTTTATCGAAAAACCCCCCATACGTCTCCAAGTTTTATATTAGTTAAGAATCTTTTTGGATTTTTTATTTCAAACAATTTTTAAAGGCCTAGTACTTTATACAATCTGACCAGGCTCATTTTGGTACCTTGAAAAAAAATAATGAAACAAAAGTAGACGCTTCTTTGGCTGCTATTAGTTGAAATAATCGGAGTTTTTCCTTTCCGGAAGATTTCTGTTGATTGTTTAATTTTCATTATATGCATTTCGAATAAATTAACGAGAAAAATTACCTGAGTGAATAGTATTTTTTCTAGGTGTTACTCTTTTTATTTACTACTCAATAGTTCATTAACTAATTAAAAGTTCGATTTTTCGATACATTGCAAAATTTAGATATGATATATACCGATAGTTTTTAGCAATTCCAACATCACTACCTAACCATGTCCGACTTCAAATGTCACTTCTGGTGCTGCTTCAACGAGCGTACATTTGAAAATAGTTTTCCACATTTGTTACATGTAAGCAACTCAGGACTAGAATGTATGGTTTTATGCTGTCGCAGTATTCCGCTCGTTGTAAATCTTTCGTTACATCGTTCGCATTTGAATGCGTCGGGATTCAAATACGACTTCTGATGTTGCTCCATTAAGTGTGTATTTGAAAATGATTTGCTACAAATGTCACAACTCAACAACTCAGAGTTGGAATGCTTGATTTTATGCTTTCGTAAGCTGCTCTTAGATGAACACCTTTCGTCACAATGTTCGCACTTAAATGCGTCAGGATTCGAATGCCACATTTGGTGCTCATTCATAAAACGCTCAGTTGTGACTGATTTTTCACATTTGTCACATGTATGCAACTCACAATCCCAATGTGTGGTTTTATGATTTACTAAGTTACTCTTCCACGAAAACATTTTATGGCAATGTTCGCACTTCAATGCGTCAGGATTCGAGTGCAACATGATATGGTTACACAGCGAATACTGAGTTCTAAATAATTTTCCACATGGTCATAACACAGAATTCAAATGAATGAGTGTATGTTTTTTAAGTTGCCCTTAGATGTACACCTTTTACCACATTTCTCGCACTTAAATGCATCAGGATTCAAATGTAACTTTCGGTGGTCATTCATAAAACCCTCATTTGTAAATGATTTTTCACATTTGTTACATGAAAGCAACTCTGGATTCGCATGTATGATTTAGTAAGCTGTTCCTGCACGCAAACGTTTTGTCACAATGTTCGCAGGTACGCAACTCACGATTCGAATGTGTGGTTTCATGATTTACTAAGCTGCTCTTACAGGAAAACTTTTTGTCACATTCTTTGCATTTAAATGCGTCAGGATTCAAATGCCACATTTGGTGCTCATTCATCGCTTGCTTAGTTGTGAATGATTTTTCACATTTTTCACATGTATGCAACTCAGGATTCGAATGAATGATTGAATGCCTCCGTAAGCCTTTTTTAAACGAAAATCGTTTGTCACATTTTTTGCATTTAAATGCGTCAGGATTCAAATGCCACAGTTGGTGCTCATTCATCGCTTGCTTAATTGTGAATGATTTTTCACATTTGTCACATGTATGCAACTCACGATTCGAATGTGTGATTGAATGCCTCCGTAGGGTTTTTTTTAGATGAAAATTGTTTGTCACATTCTTTGCACTTAAGTGCGTCAGGATTCAAATGCCACAGTTGGTGCTCATTCATCGCTCGCTTAGTTGTGAATGATTTTTCACATTTGCCACATGTATGCAACTCACGAACCGAATGTGTGGTTTCATGATACACTAAGCTGCTCTTACACGTAAATTTTTTATCGCATTGTTCACACTTAAATTCGTGAGGATTCAAATGTAACTTTCGGTGGTCATTCATACAACGCTTATTTGTAAATGACTTTCCACATTTGTTACATGTTTGCAATTGAGGATTGGAATGCAAATTATCCTGTTGCTTCAACGGGTATTGATCTAATAACCTTTCACCACGTTTCCCACACTTTAAAATAGCAGTGTGGTGTGTGTCTGGATGAGAAGCATCCGTCGGAAGAACACTCGCTTGCAAGATGTTCATCCTCAGCCTCTTTAAACGTACAATCGACATCGGGCATTCTTTAAGCTCAGTTCCACTGAAACTTGCTGCTTTTGTTTGATACTCTTTCGTTGTTGCTTGGTGCTTGGACGCGTTGATATATATTTCACATTTAGAGCATTCAGCACTTTCGCATCCTGTTCTGCAGTCACTCAATAACGCACTTCGTGTTTCAAAATCATCATGGAACCTGAAAAGATTGTTGGCGTTTAACAAAATCTCATAGTGTGGAGCACAGCGTATACAAAAAGCAGTGGGCAATAACTCAAAAAATCGACAAATAAAATAAATAAAAACGGAGAATTATTCGAATTCAATGCGATGCAGACCAGTGGCGGCCCGTGTAAATTTTGGCTGCGGGTTCTGCAGCTTAGCTTTGCTCGCATTGACATTTTCAAGAGTAATACACACAGAAGCAAAAGAAAAAATTTATTTGATTGATGCTATAGACTTCGCGCATAATTCGCATTATTTGTGAAGCTATCTCGAAGGTATATAGCATTCATAAAAAATATCAAATGATCTTACGTTCCATAAAAGAATCCATAGTCGATAGGCAGTGTGATTAGAAGTTAAAATTACTTATTATGGTATGAATGTTGATATTTTATATTTGGTATTTTCATAGTATTTGGGTAAGTGTACATTAAATTAAAACGAAATGAACATGACGTTAATATTCGCTTGAAAATGAGTTCGAGTCGACGATCGTCAGCAGGGGCAAACTTATCAATTACTTTTTCATAGAAGTCTCCAATCTCAGTAATTGAATATATTTCAATGAAAAACGTTGCTAATGCAGTCAATCGTTCTTCGCAGAAATGTATTAATACGTTTCAGGGTTGAAAAGTTTACTTTCTTCAACTTTTCAGTTTCTCTCAATGGTTCGCCTAAACTATTTTGTAAAATAAATTTCAGTAAAATTTTGGCACTTGTTAAGTCTCTACAGTCGTTCCTTGAGTAAATGATTGACAGTTTAGTTTTCAGTCGTTTTCATTTTAAGTTCGAATAATCGACGCATGTAGAATTCAATTGAGAATCGGGAAAATTCAATTGATATTCTCGAAACCGATTTGAGTTAAAAACGGAAGCAGCAACGAGGTGAACATGAAATGCGTATCTATCTTTGGTAGCATTCCATTCGCATTTAATACTATATCGCAAATAAATAACACTGTGAATGCGACTTTGGTCACAGATCAACAACATAGAATTGAAAGAAGATCAAGATGTTTTGCTCAGTAGCAACAATTACGTAATCTATAGATAGACCGCATAAAAGACAGAAGAAGTGGGTCAATTTTATATAGAAAATGGGTTTCAAGCAAGTACTGGGGATAGCTTGCAGCAACGCATAAAAAAACATATCACCAGCGTAGATTTGAAACCACGACCGCTTGCGCCGCGGCCTAGTGTTCTACCACCGCGCTACACAACTGCCGGAAGCATTTAACGATAAATTCTATAGATTCATGTGTTTGTCTCTTTTTACTGTCGCTTTTTTCGTTTCGTCGAGTTTGATTTTAAACCGATCCTAAAAAAGTTTTCACTTCAAATTTTTTTTAAGCGGTCAAGCTAAGAAAAACGGTGATTATAGAAAGAATTGGTTTTCCGTAATGGAAAGTTTGCACAGATTAAGAGAAACCCATTTTTTAGGAGAGGATTTAAAAAACAAAGATAATCATTAACAATAACACATAGAAATCTAAAAAATCCTCCATTTTTTTCTAAACTACCAAACGTGTGGAGCTTGATCGGTAATTTTGAATCAAAACATGAAAAATCACGTCGGTTTTCATCGGAATGAATGGTTCTTGAATATATGTTCAGTTTAGATAACAAAACAGTGTTCTCATATCCAAAAAGACGACATAAAACTACTAAAAGAAATGCGATGCTTCGACTGTGGCTTACCAGATCATATAAGAACTCAGTACTCTGCAGATAGTTGCAGCAACAATAAAAAAAACTAAACGAAACCATGTCTCCAAGCAATTATTTTTCCATATAAGTGTGCTTTCTCTTTAAAAATAACGTCTTGCTGGATAAAACAGCGATATAAGCGAAAGCATAAGAATTTATGTGGTAGTGGATCAAAACTACATACCACTTTAGCCTGATTGTCGGAACCATAGTGTATCGTTTGCTAGATTCAGGCGCCGAACTTTCCCTCATAAATGTGGAAACTGCAAAGAAATTAAAGAATCTCTTCCGAGCCTTGTTGTTTGGCGTTTCAAGGCATTGTGAGTGAGCCCATATTAGCGTATGGAAAAGTGTGTCTGTTGATTGAATTCGATGAAGTAGCTTTCGAACTCAGCCTTTCCATAATAAAGGTAAAGGTAAACTATAAAGACATAAACTCAACCGCCAGCAATGAGCTGGCACACTAGTGAAATTGGTACATAAAAAACGAAGAGCACCAACTATGGGCTGATTACCACGAACTACATATTACAAAGAATTGATGATCAACTGAACTTTTTAGCGGATAACAAACAATTTACATCTTTGGATATGCCACCCAGATTCTCGCGAAGTCCAATAAGTGGACCAATTAAAAAAAACAGCTTTTGGGTCGCTTAAAGCGGTAGGTAGAACCACATCTATATAATCAAAGCATTCAATGTTCCAGTGAAAACTGCAAAGCGTAAGTAAAAAGCCTTTATTTCTAATTATAAATTTTTTAGAATAGATTTGAGAAGCTTATGCAACCATTATATCTGTTGCAAAATTTGAAACATTTAACAAATTTGCTGACCCTGGGCAACTTTTCATGTAGATATTTGTGAAAGTGTATGAGATACGAAATTTAGGAAAATTTGACAAGTCTGCATACCTCTGAGCAAATATTCGGCCAAGAATTGGATTAATATTATTATAATCGTTTATTGGCTGTTCCATCAGTTATTCATATAAAGTCTAACATCGAGCATCGAACAAACAAGATCTGCATCAACTTTTGATGGGTACCGAACAACAGCAAATGAATCCAACCTAAGTGAGTTTTTATTGTGATATTTTCACTACCAACGTTGTGCAATTGCCAATCATTTTATTGCACATTCAAACGGTTCTTAATTGCAATACAACGGAGGAAGAATAATGGCAGATAAATAGCAATAGTAAAACTTTCCAACGTGCCTATTTATATGCTCAACTAATGGTTTAGAACAAGCAACAATTCAATTGAACGAAAGTGGACATAAAATCCCGACTCTTCAATGAATGAGTTTCTCGCGACTATCGAAAGCCCATGTCAAAATTGAAACGAAGTCGGAAAAGTCGGAATTATTGCGTTGTAGGATTTTAAGCGTGCAGGAGATTTTCACATACTGATTCCGGGAGGTTAATTTTTGATAAGGCACTTACATCTAAAATAATCTGAAATTAACATTATACTTCATAAATGAGATTCAAAAACGACACATTTGTTTTCACTGGAAAATTTTATGCCAAGGAAAATTGATGACAGACTGACGAATGAAAAATAAAAATACTATTCAGCAAACCACTACCTTTACTCCTCAACAATGCACTCACCACCATGCCGTTAAAATAGTTGCTTTTTATTAGTGCCCAATTATCTCTTAGACCGTAATGTTTCACAGAATTAGATTTGTGGATGGAAACTCATATCGTTTGGGAGGATACTTTTTAACGGTTGGCCACGATTGTACACTTTGGAAGAAATTTTATTAGCTTAGGAAAAACATCCAAATGTTGCAGTAAAAGATTTAAAGCACTTGAGAAAGCATACAGTTGTTGCCCTGAAATACAAGACCAACGCTGTTACAATCAACCTTCTTAACCAGCATCCCAAAGTGAACATCATGGTAGAGAATTTTCGCTTGTCCTACCCCAGCCTCACATTCGACATGTGGTAACATTTCGAATTTGATTGTGCAATAAATGTGCGAAAAAAAATGTGCGAAATAAAATGTGCGACAGTTCAATTCCGCTGTCGATTATAAGTGTCAGAGCAAACCTTCACTCCAGTATCAGTGACTCTTAAAAGTGTCCGTACAATATCTACACTCAGTAGCGATGAAGCTTAATAAGCGGCAGAGCCTCATTGCGATACGCAAAACCATTTATTTATTTTAAATCCGCCCTAGAGTTAAATCTAAACACTTTGTGTTATGTCTTTGAGTGGAGACTCATTGATACTATAACGGTCTTGGGCGTTAGTCCCTGTTATGAACGTGTCAAGTTTGCATTAGATCGATTGCCTGCCCTAAAACCATGTTTATAAAGTATTTTTTTAGCCACGTAGGTTTATGTTTTCAAACACATCATTAATTTTCCACAGAAATTTCGCCCAATGTACAATTATTGATTGCAGAAAGCGTCACATACCTTTTATTACTAACACCGAAGCCATTCGACAAATTTTTACTGCCATCTAGTTTTGTATCCATGTCGCCTTTGCGTTGCGATGTTACTGCTAGGGAGCTCTTGTTCTGCTCAGAAATTTTCACGTTGTCGGTATGCTCGTCTGCCAACTTCGCTTCCTCTTTAACTAAAATATCGATGATCTCGCTTTCCATTGGTGACCGAGCATCTGAAAATTCATTTGAACCTTCCTCGTAGTCATCCTGAGCTTTGCAGGCTGTATCATTAGTATTCAACTCGTATAATTGCTCCGACCAATTTCCGCTGGCATTCGTACTAACTCCAGACACTTTAACTCCATTTTGTTCATTGTTTTCATCCACTAGTTCGATTTTATATTTATCAATCACTTTACTACAGCCAGGCTAAAATTATTATTATTACATCAGCAGTAATTGCTTACCATGAGATATTATTATATCAGCAACAAATGCTTACCATGATTTTGCTTTCCAAACACTCAATCTCTTCTTCGTCGCCTGAAAACATTTCTTCCTTAACAACTATTTCAGCGACTAGAGTCTTGTGTGCCTTTGTTTTCTTATTATTTTCACAAAAATTGGCTGTTGGTGGCTTTTCTGTTGCATTTTTGTGACACCGGGAAACAATGCTGAGTTTGTCACAAGTTGCCTTATATTGTGATATAAGGTCGTATGCAAACTGCAACTCGCGAGAACATGCGTGGCAGATACACTGTGGTAGTAAGTCGTCTTCCACGATCTGTTGAAGAAAGGATGTTACTTTCACAAGTAGTACTTTCTGAAATCGTGCAACGAACTAATCTAAAAATTGGTTTCGTTAATCGATATGAAAGAACACATCGGATTTTGGGAGTCAATGTATTGTAGAGCTACAAATTTACACCAAGGCGGAAATTACGATTCAACTGTTTACGTATTGAGAGTATTGTTAGTAAAATTACTCTCGAGCTGCCCGGAGGGACATATGAATAAATTAACTTTTGGAAATAGCCTGGTTGTGATTATTAAATGGAAGTGGTAAAAGCGGCAGTTGCGACACTCACAGCAATATACAGCAGTTTTTCAGCATTTAACATGTTCAATGCTCCCCGGAAAAGTAGAATCTAACTTACCGGGGCAAAGAAACTTTTTTCGTAATAATTTTTATTAGAATAAAAATCAATCTAAGAAAAATATTTGCATTACTTCGAAGCTATTAGATCACTGAGTAAATTTTTATTTCAATGAGCTCATTACAGGAAAAAATTATCTATGGAAATCTCCAAACGCAGCTGGTTCTGTGGCTCTGGAATCACATGCGCCTGATGCTAGAAACCGTGGCGTGCACATGATATAGTGTTAATCCGTAATAAAGTACATCAATCTTCATCCTGTTCCACTATTTACATTTAAAAAGGCCAAATCCTCATTGTTAATATTACGTCACTATTTACAGTGAACTGAAGTGGATGAAGATGTATTATCGGTGATGAATTTCAACAGCAGATTTTTTTGGCCTCCGTTTCGATGTGCATACAATTTGTTCCTCCATACTATGAGTTGTTTTTTGACTGTTTTAGCCCGGGGACATCTTGGACAGTCCTAAGGATTTCCTCGTGTTTCAGTGCTTCGTGAACCATTTTTATGGAACACTCTAGGCGGTTGGCAATTTGTCGATATGACAAGCCTGACTCTCTCAAGTTTACAATCTTTAGTCTAACTAGAGGAGTGCAGCTCATAGCCTTTCGCATCGACATTGAAATTAAAAACCATTTTTAAAACATTGGAAATCACGTTTAAATTGAAATGAATGCAACAGACTTTTGCAAACTGATCATAAGAAATTTGCATGGTTCGTAACAAATAATGCATGTCTGAAATAACCTTGGAGAGATCAAAGCAAAAAGCAACTCGACCGACGTTTCCCAAATATAATCTGCTCACGAGTTTGCAAACACGCTTCGATTGACACCTCAACGAAGTCGATACGACTTTGT
Organism: Oxycera nigricornis; assembly: GCA_963942545.1. Lineage (NCBI taxonomy): Eukaryota > Metazoa > Arthropoda > Insecta > Diptera > Stratiomyidae > Oxycera > Oxycera nigricornis. The sequence goes on from OZ012662.1 coordinate 40,209,853, forward strand.
TTACGTGAGTTTTGTTCGTAAAAAACTGTTAATGGACGTTCATATGTACGTACGTGCATACACACACAGAGAGACGGACTTCTTCCCAAAAACACTTTAAATATACTGAAAAGACCTCAAAACGTAAAGATATGTTAAAAATTTGAATTTTCGGGGCGACTTCAAGAAGTTCCTAGAATAAAAATGATAAGATATATGGGACTACTTCGTAGTAACATTTTATAGGCAGAAAACTATGGGTGATTGGACATGGAACATGTAGGTGATATAAATTTGAACATGATTAGGATCCACTCCCGAATTTTTATCAGTTTAAGCATGATTAAAAAATTATCTGATTAAAGAACAGTTGATTCTTCTCTATGAAGTCTAAAACACTCAAACCCATTTAGAATTATTTTTTTATTTAATGTTCAATAGTTTTTCCATATTCGAAGTCTATTTACATATTTATTATAACTATTACCATAGTATTTATAGGCTAAATTCAAATAAAGTGATTTCGCATTCGAAAAAAGTTCAGAAGGGCATCAAACCCTGGTGATCTCCTCTGGCTACGGCCATGGTTCTACCATCTGTCTTTTTTTTTTTTAATTAGTCTCAACACTTGTGTTGAGTTAGATCCTAAATGAAGGATCTGTGGTTGGCTGTATTGACGTTTTACGTACTAGCCATCGGGTTCACTCCCATCTGTCAAACCAATTTCATGTTCGATCTATCGATCATTTTAATCCACATGCTACTGAACGTTAATTCTTCAAGCGCAGCCTTCAAAAGAGCTTTATTGTTCTATAGATAATCTGATCGTTGTAGATCCCTAAAGCTAAAGATTTATTTCTAGATGCTTAGGACTAAATGACCACCAGGGCGCTGAGAGTTACAACTACATTAACTCAATGGGTTACTTCCAATCCATCGCGCTAGCTTATCCAAAAATCGTAAAAACTTTCCAGAAAAACATACAAAAAACCTCGATTTTTTCTGAACTTAACCCAATTATATAACCTAGACTGTTTACAATTACTTACACCTAGGGTGCTCGTATCTTATAAGAAGCTACAGGCAAACTTACCGCAATATTTCATTTACACATAAAGAAATTTAGTCTAACAATTGGATTGAATATTATATATTCCTAAATCACCACGTGTCATCGTCCAGGTCATACACTGTTGTCAGCCACCAATATTTCCTCGATCGCGCTGAGTTTCGGTGATCTACAAGTCCCGCTCTCGAATATTTTATTTGGATGCTCCAATGTTGGTTATCACGTGTACTAGAGTAGACAATATTTTTCTGGGTGCACCGTCGGGGGACATGGTAGATCAGGGGATTAGCCAGAAGAACAACATCGTTCGAAACACAATGAGTTGGGGAAGAATGGGTGGCTTATCCAAGTATTGTCTAAGATCGGATTAAATGCCCTAGCAACATAATCTCGCACTATGAACACACCAATTCTAGGAAGCTCCACCGCGTCGTGGATCCCATGGTTACTTACGTAGTGCCTCTGTGCAATCTCTGCTTTTCTGTGAACTTCCAAGCAGGCGCGAAAGGATTTTCTTTCGAAGACTCTAATGTTTTCTGTTGTAACTCACCAAGTTGAACCAAATCAAACATCCATAAGTTATGATCGGTCTGATTACTGCTTTGCAGCAGATGAGCTTGAGTTGGCGATAGAGATGCTTCGAGTGAAATAGTCTTCGAAGGGACATGAAGCGTTTCTCACTTTAAGCATTTGCATATCAACGTGCTGGGAGTAGTACAAGGCTGTTACTATCCGCCCGATATCGTCAAACTAACGGTCAAAATTAGAAGAGTGTTTGCACTTACTAGAAATTTTCCGACTTGCCGCAGCTTCGTCAACAAATCTGCGTTCTTCTTCATGAAAATCATCGCCACCTCGTTTTTCGTCACGCACACCCGACAAGCGATGCCTCCGGTCATTGCAGTTATCCTCACAGGAAGAATCACAAGCGTGCAAAGTCCCAGTTCCGTCAAAACCAATAACGTTCAACTTAACCCGCTTCCGATACTAGTTGCGTCCCAGCAAGGAAGAATCCACAGAAGTGCGGTTGACATTAACTGTCAGGTTTTCTCACCATACTTTTTCCATTTCCACACTGTCAAAGTGGACACTGTGGTAAAAAAACCGGAATCAAATCTCATCCTTGCACACGATCCACAGTTTTGCGGAAATTGAGGTGATTTGAGCATTCCCAGTCTTGCAGAGGAAAGAATATAGCAGTTTGACAGACTATTTGAATATTACTCATATTGTTTTAGAGGAAAATATTTAAAAGTGTATCGTGCAATGTTTTTGCGATTCACAATTTCGTTACATACAAACGAAGAAACGAGAGCCTCTGACATGATGAACGTACAAAGATACAACCTACAGTTGGAAACCTCAGTTCTACACATATATAGCCCATAAGAGTTAAGAAGAATGCCAGAAATTATGGAGTTGTTGGATAGTTAATGTCGTTTTTCTGTATGTTTTTCAAAGTGAATTTATTTATATTAACAACACATATTAATCAATGCTATATTGACCATTTTGTTGGATGGCTATCTTTCGGTAAGTTGAAAAATTCTACGTCCGAAGAAGCCTTGGTTTTTAGAAGCGAAGAACTAGTGCAACTCATTTTTAACAGCCTGATCGGAATCGAAAGTTTTACCATTTAAATTATTTTGAAGGGAGCGAAACATATTGTAGTGGAATCACATGTCCAACTACTTGTCCATCTGCACTCATTCATGCGTATTATGCCACGCATGCCCGTTCATCTCACTAATTTAAATTCAGCCACGCGTGCCCAGAATATGCCCACGAACAGTATTAACACATAAATCACAAGGGTCATTTAATATGAATTACATACGGAGCAATGCCATTCCAAACGTGACTAAAAAGTGTCAAGTGGACACGGCGCTCTTTTGATGACCACTTGCAAGGCGTTTGAATCCTTGCAATGTGATTATGGGTCAACGTGTGAGATAAATTATAGATTTATTACAAACATATGCATTGGTCCTGTGGGAAAATAGTTTTAAGTCAATGTTTTGTGAATAGAAATTAGGCTAAGATTTTGTATAAAAGGAGAAAGAATTTTGGAATAAAGTAACATTCATACAAGTGAACTTGGACTGCCTGCATCGGCACCCTTTTCATTTGAGTGTTCATTGCGGCGCTTGCACTGTGCAGAAATATAGGCAGCTCACGCTTGCCATCAGCTTTGGCGCTAGACGCCGATATTTAGGTGAGTCCCTCCTTCCTCTAATAAAAAAATCATAATGGCCTCTAACGAAACGCATTTCATGGCGATCCTGCCACTCCAAACATATTTCAATATGATAGTCTAATTGTGCCAAGTCCGGGCTATAGGGTGGATGTGGCATCAGTTCCCAATTGAGCTACATTATTTTTTGACGGGTCAACAAAGAGATGTGGGGTGTGGCGTTACCATGATGGAACATCACGCCTTTGCGATTGGCCAGTTCAGGGCGTTTTTTTTTGATTTCTTCGTTCAATTTGAATAGTTGACGACAGTAGACATTCGAATCAATAGTTCGGTTTCTTGGAAGCAGCTCAAAGGAGACTATACCCTTGTAATCCCACCACACAGAAAGCATAATCTTCTTTTGGTGAATATTGGCTTTGGATGTCGATTGTGGGGGCTTATCTTGCTTGGTCCATGATCGTTTTCGGACTACGTTATTCCAAACAATCCATTTTTCATCACCCGTTATAATTCTTTTTAGAAATTGGTAATTTTGGTGACGATGCAGCAAAGAGTCGCATATGTTAATGCGTTTGGTGTGGTGCATTTCCTTTAATTCGTGAGGAACCCAAACATCCAGTTTGCTTCCGTAACCAAGCTGTTGTAAGTGCAAGTAAACCGATAAATTTTATATGTCAAGCTTCTCTGGTATGTCTCGAGTTTCTATACGCCGGTTAGTTTCGATTAACACTTTTATTTTGTCATCATCAGTAGTGGTTGGACGACCAGTATCTTGCACATTAAAATCTCCAGAACGTAAGCGAGCAAACCAACGCTGACACTGGCGTCCAGTAAGGCACTCCTTTCCATAAACTTCACATACTTTCTTTCGAGCTTGCACGGCATTTTTCCCCTTTCGGAAGTAAAACAATAAAATATGCCGATAATGCCCACTTTGATTGTCCATTTTCATGTTTATTTTTAACCAACTTGTTGTTCACTAATGACACTCACTTTTTGGTTCAAGGTAGTCTGAAGTCTGATCTTTAAAACAGTATATAATAATAGAACACACGCAATCACTACTACATGAAATATGCAGTTCACGGCTTCTATAAGAAAATAACGACATTAATCATCGAACAACCCAATACATATTTCTTTGACCACCAAATCGACAGAAGATTCTCATACCACATTGTTTTAGATGGTTGAATGCAGAAAAATGCATACTCTTTGCTTATAATATGATCATGTTCATCGTGTTACGGACGTAATACCTAGTTTTTACGACTCGGAAACTGTACCAATTAGAATTCGAGCTCGACTAAAATAATTTTACTATGGCATTTTATGATAACAGCAGCGCAGTTATTTTTTGATTAATTATAAAATATATTTATATTGCATGCCAATCAAAAATAGAAATAGAAAACTCCAAGGTCGTCTGCGAAAAGCAATGACTAACACCCTCTCACTTCTAGGGTCTGGACGAAACCCGGCTTCGAGACGTTGACCGTCCTTATGGATACGCACATTCCGAGAAGGGAGGATGCGGCTGACGAAGCTGATCCACATATGCACCCGAACTGTCTGTCAACCACGCTGCCTGTAAATGGTAGGCTCCTACGCTGGGCAATCAATTTATTTCAACTCTTCAAATCCCCTGGACATGTACAATATCTCACTTGTTGTGATTCAACAGGGAAACAACACAGCACTGCCATGGTTAATCGCCATTTCCAAAGCATGTCACTGGAAAGAAACTAAAAAAGTCTTCATACCTAAAGCGGGTTAGATCTCTCATTACTTGCCTAAAGATTATAGGCCTATCAGCTTCACCTCTTTTCTGCTGAAAATTCAGGAAAGGCTTGAGAGATTCGATTGAGATTCGTTTGAGAGCTGCTCTGAAATCACTCTCTAATGCGCAGCAGGCATACACGAAAGGGATAACAGCTCTTCACGCATTTCACAGCTACATCGAAAAATCGCTAAGCTGCAAACAATATACGCAAGCAATTATTCTAGATATTGAAGGTGCTTTCAACAATGTCAGCCATAAAGCACACTGAGAAACAGCACCTTAAGAAGGAGCACCTGCAAAAGGCACACAGGTGGAGTGCTATCACCCCTTTTACGGAATCTAGTGATGGAAAAGCTTCTGTCAAAAAAAGAAGCGACTGGCTGCAAAGTCGTAGCCTTTGCAGAAGATGTTGCTATAGCAATATCGAGAAAATTTAGCAATACGCTATCGGAAGACTAAACTTTCCCTTAAGTATTCTCACCAAATGAAGCGAAGATTGGGGTCTAAAGATTATTCCGCAGAAAACGGCTGTGCTCTTCACATGAAGATACAAAATTCTGCGATTTGTCGCACCCAAACTTGATGAGGTAAGTCTAAACCCATCTCATCGGGTAAAATATAAGGGTCTAATTCTGGACTCCAAACTCGTGTGAAAGCAGGGTTGCCAAGTTGAGAGTTTTCACCCTCATTTTGGGGTATTTTACATACCTTTGGGGAGAAATTGGGGGTCAGTTAATTATATTTTTATTTTGGGGTGAAATGGGGTTTTTATCAAATTAATCAATTGTTTGCAAAATGTAATTTATGAAATCTGATTCACTTATTGCACACTAAAAATAATTTTTATTGTGTCATTCGAAGACTTCAAGTATTGGCATATCCACCAAATTATCATTGATACCATGGAATTCATGAATGTGAGGCAGAAATTCCTGGGATTCCCCTGATGGGCAAAATCAAAAGACAAATGTATGTAGGCAAACACCCTTCAAATTATAAAAGAGAAGTCAGCTCTAGTTCGTTAAGGCAACGCAAATCATGTTAGCGCGTGTTCCATTTTATCTTTAAATTTTAAATAATTTTTTATAGATTTATTTGTTTCAACCCATCTACAATTTAAGAATATCATTTAATTTTACATATTTCAATGAATTACACATGAAACTCTAAAAATATATTAAAAGTTTTTCTTTAATTTCATTATGCTGCTACTTGTGTTAATTTTAAGTCTCGAAAGTATATTTGTTCTATTTTGACTTGGTTGCCTGGAGCTCTTCAAGTAGGAAAGCTCCACCAATTGTGACTAGGAATTTATGCATGCTTTAAAGGATCTTCATTGAAAGCAAAAAAAAAAATTGTTTTGGATTCGATTGTGAGTAGTTAGCTCTTTTTATAAAATTTAATAAATTTTATGCTATAGAAATAACGAAATTACTGCCCCAAAACGCAATTAAGCATCCGACGCGAGTGGACGTGTTCTGCAGAGCTCGGGTAGAACGCTGAAGTGCGATCAAGTGACAAAGGGTTTTTACAAAGTGATCAAGTTGTGCAAAACTAGTAAGCGCCGTATGATTTCTATCGATACGGTTAGGAAAAGTGACAATAAAAGAATAAACAGTGCAATAACCAGTGCAGAACTAATAAGCGCCGTATGATTCCAATCGATACGGTTAAGAAAAGTGACAATAAAAGAATCAACGGTACAATAGAAAACAGTGCAACAACAAATGCAAGTAAAATAATGGGCCCCCCAAGAGGAAGACGAGAGGGAGGACATGGGCACTGACCAGCAGAACAATGAAAATGCAGACCCAAGCGCCAAACCATCCGTACCGGCAGGGATCCAACGATACTTCCAAATAGTTTCGCGCAAACGTAAACGAGCCGGATTAAACGCCGGAGAAGCACATTCTAGCAACACTTTGCAAGGTAAAAAAACATTAACCTCGGGTGTCCCAGATACTGCAGGTATTGCAAACAATAGCAATCGATATGCTGCGCTAAGCGACGAAGCCGATGCAGCCCCTAAACCACCGCCAATTTACGTGCGCGTGGAAAATAATGCAGAGTTAATACATAGTGTGAAATCGCTGATTAACAAAGATCTATTCTACGTTGTCGATTTAAAAAGAGGGCAACTGAAAGAAACGAAGATTCAAGTCCAACGAGAAGTGGATTACTGCAGAATAGCAGACTGGCTAAACGAAAAAGGAATGCAATATTATACGTACCAACTAAAGAGCGAGAAAGGCCTCAGGGTTGTTATCAAAGGCATAGATTACAACGTCCCAGTTGAAGAGATCAAGCAAAACCTTGAAGAGCTCGGCTATAAAACAAAATACGTACATAATATTCTAAATAGGTATAAGCAGCCTCAACCCATGTTCAGAGTCGAACTATTGCCTGAAAGCAGTAAGTCCGCCAAAGGAAGAACCCACCCCATCTACGAAGTACGATATATATTGAACAGAAAAGTGACCATAGAAGAACCATACAAGCGCAAAGCTCCAGTCCAGTGCAAAAACTGTCAGGAATATGGCCACACGAGAGCATACTGCAAGCTCAAAAACGTATGCGTCGCTTGTGGTAAAGACCACCAAACCTCCAATTGCCCGGAGATGAAAACCGACGCCTCCAGCAAAAAATGTAGTAACTGTAACGGAAATCACACAGCAAACTACAAAGGCTGTTCGGTATACATCGCCATCCAGAACAACCAAAAACAGTAACAATCACACAGCAAAAATGTAGCCAACTCTTACAGTTACAACCCCAGAACAATTAACACAGCACATACTGCCCCAATACAGCACCAAATACCACCCAGAGATGGATTCAAGTAGTGGTAATATGCCGGTTCTAGACCGGAAGTGAACTGTCAAAATCCGATGACGTCATCACCCAGACCGGAAGTGAACTGTCAAAATCCGATGACGTCATCACCACCGGAAGTGAACTGTCAAAAGGTCCTTGACACCATCTTAGTGAACTGTCAAAAGGTCCTTGACGCCATCTTGGTGAACTGTCAAAAGGTCCTTGACCCCCAAATAACCGCGCCCACAAAACCGCAAGCCTATTACGTCATCAACCGCAATCAAGCCGATGAGGGCATTAACCCTTTCTTCCCCCCTCTCGCTCACACACACACACACACACACACACACATACACTATCTTACCCACACACACACACGATCCAATTCGGCGCCCCCGCGATCCCACTTTACACCGACGACCCTGCAAATTTCACGGCAAGACGCTTTCACTTATTCGGAGACACTAAAAATCGGTTGTGGCGCCCCATATCAAATTTCCCAACAGCGAATTACAGTCGGATGTAAGTTTTCAGTATTGTGGTTCTTAGAGGAAATAGCGCTGATAAGAGACATCCGTTCTACCCAAGGAGGATGTGGTTTTGAATTTGATATACGCTTTGAAGAAATCAAATGAAATAACGTTGATAAGAGGCAAGTTTGTGGTTTTTAAGAAAATTTTTAGATAACGAAGTTTTGCGCACATTTTGAAACGAAAATAAAAGCCGTTATACCAAAAAATTATTACGTCATCAGTTTTTGCTTATCTATTTTCGGTCAAAAGGAGGATGTGGTTAAAAGTTTAAAAAAAGCGGAAAAATTCCAATTAAAGCTGAATAATTGTGGTTTATGATTTTGTTTATAAGGTGAACCGAAAACTACAATAGCCATAGTTTTTTCCAAACTTTAATAGCGAAAGGTGTTTTCAATTTTTTTTTGTGAAAAATGAAAGGTTATTTGTGCGAATTCTGTGAAAAAGACTTTCCGTCTTCTGGTGCTCTGAAGAGGCACATACAACATACGCACGGTGAGTAGCGAAGGAGTATTTTTTTTTTGTAGCTATTACAAACAACCCCCTTTAAAATAGAAAATACAAGCCCATATAAGAATCACAACCTAGCAGGAGCGTCAACACACAACCAAACGCCCCTTAAAATTTGTGATGTGTGTCTGGTTATTGTCAAAACAACAGAGTGGAACCGCCACATCCGAACAAACACACACAAAAAGAATATTTATCATTCTGTTGATGAGAATTTTCAAAGCATAAAGAGTAGCTTTAAAAACAGAATACAAACGCTTGTATATCAAAACAAAGATGAGAACGCATTGATTCCGGAAGTATTTTTCAAAAACCTAGAGGAACCACTTATGATTAGATTAAAGCAAATATTAAAAAAATCATCCTCTATTAAGTTTAATGTTGAGCTATTTGGGGATTATATGAAAACTTGTTTGTCAGACGACAAGGAAGAAAGCGTGTGTTTGATAAGCATTAAATCGTTTCAACCAAAGATGCAAGCCGCCCAAACTGAATGTGAGTTGCAAACGGGGTTCAAGAACAACGTTGATCAGATTATTAAGAAAATGCAAGAGTTTCAAGAGAGAGATAGTGGATGGACGCTAGTGAAAATAACTCACTGTGAAATAAACATAAACGAACACAAGCCGCTTAGGGGAACGAAACACGTGCGTTTACCACCATTTATAGCAAGCAAGCGTGCATGTGTTAATATTAAAAACGACGATGAATTCTGTTTTAAATGGAGCATAATTTCTGCGTTGTCTCCCGCACAAAACCATTCAGACAGACCATCATCATATCATATATCGGATATTACGCAAAGCGTTATAACACTGGATAATGGAATATTATTAAAGTTTAACGAGCTAGAGTTCCCACTAAAGGTGCACGATGTAGCGAACTTTGAAAAATTAAACCCCCTAATTGGCGTAAACGTGTTTGGTTATGAACGCGAAAATCGGAAAATTGTGGGACCATATTATAACACAAAGAACGAGACAAAATATCATATAAATTTATTATTGATACAAAACACCGACGAAGACCAACACTATGTGTGGATAAAGAACCTTTCAAGGTAATACCGTAGTTTTGTCTATTCTCCTCCCCTAATTTTTATTGTTTAAGGTTGATCCAACATCAACAGACACTCCACGACCATAAGCTTTTTATTTGCAATACATGTCTTCAGCATTTTCATACCGAAGAAGCCCACCTACAGCACAAAAACGAGTGTGGTAAAATTGTGACAACCATGCCGAAACCGGAAAAATCAACACTATATTATCAGAATTTTGAGCGCCAACTGGATGTGCCATTTGTCATTTATGCCGACTTTGAGTGTTTGCTTCAAGATGTGAACACCTGTTTTGCCGACCCAGAAACTTCCTCAACAGCAAAAGTCCAGGAGCACACACCATGTGCATTTTCATATTATATTAAGTGTTCTTTTGATTCGTCATTAGATAGGTTAAGAGCGTACAAAGGTCCCGAATCCTCTAAAAGCTTTGTAAAATCGCTTGTGAACGACGTAAGGCGGCTCTATTCAGACTATATAATGATGCCAAAACCGATGCATACTTTAACAAACCAAGAAATGAAAATTCAAACAGAAACGGTCCTTTGTCATATATGTAAAAAGATTCTTGAAAACGACAGAGTGATGGACCACTGCCACTTAACGGGAAAGTATAGGGGTCCAGCTCATAATAAATGTAATTTATTATTTAGAGTGCCCAAATTCTTTCCAATCTTTTTTCATAATTTTTCCGGATATGATTGTCATTTATTCGTAAAAGAACTTGGTAATTTGGACGGTGATATAAAAATTATACCCCAAAATAAGGAGCGATATATATCGGTATCAAAAAGAATTGTGATCAATAGCACCACAACGATTGAATTACGATTTTTAGATTCTATTAGATTTATGCAAAGTAGTTTAGATGAGCTTGTAACATATTTACCCGCGATAAAACTAGAGACAGTGCGCTCAATATATGGGGAAGAAAGCAAATTCAAGTTGCTAACAAGAAAGGGCGTATTCCCCTATGAGTATATAAATTCGTGGAGCCGATTGGACGACCCTTGTTTACCCCCACGCGAAAAATTTTTTAGTAAATTAACAAATAGTGAGTGTAGTGAAAACGAGTATAAACACGCGCAAAACGTCTGGAAAGAGTTCAATTGTAAAACGCTTTGGGATTATTTAGAGTTGTATTTGAAAACAGATGTATTGCTTTTAACAGACGTGTTTGAAAATTTTAGGAAAATTTGTAAAGAAATCTATGAGTTGGATCCCTGTCAATATTACACTGCTCCGGGTCTAGCATGGGATGCTATGCTTAAAACAACAAAAACCACACTAGAGCTTTTAAATGATATAAACATGTACAATTTTTTCAAACGAGGTATTAGAGGGGGCATTACCCAATGTTCGCATCGACACTCCGTAGCCAATAATAAATATATGGAAAGCTTTGTTGAAGCGAATCCATCAAAATACATAATATATTTGGATGCCAATAACTTATACGGGTGGGCCATGTCTCAACCCCTTCCACATTCTTCATTCGAATGGGTTCCAAATGTTAATGATATTGATATTATCAATATTCCACAGGATTCTGATATTGGATACATATTAGAGGTCGATTTAGAGTATCCCCCATTAAAACACAATGATCACAACGATTTACCCCTTTGTGCAGAAAATAAAGCAGCACCGGGTTCCAAAAACAAAAAGCTTATTACAGACTTAACAAACAAACACAAATATATTATTCACTATCGGAATCTGCAACAATGCTTAGAAAATGGGCTAAGACTTATCGGGGTTCATAGAATTTTACAATTTAAACAGTCTTGTTGGCTAAAGAGCTATATCGATTTGAATAATTATTATCGCACAAAAAGCAAAAATTCGTTTGAAAAGAATTTCTTTAAATTGTTGAACAACGCGGTATATGGGAAAACGATGGAGAACGTGGAAAAAAGAAAAGATGTGAAAATTGTTACAGAATGGGAAAGTCGGGGCAGACACCTAGGCGCCCGCGCTCTTATCGCAAAACCTAACTTTCATAGTATAGCCATATTTTCAAACAACATGGCCGCAATTCAGATGAATCGAGTGAATGTGTGCTATGATAAACCAATTTATTTGGGGTTTACCGTTCTTGATATTTCAAAGCTAAAAATGTACGATTTTCACTATACTTATATGAAACCAAAATATCGCGAAAATGTTCTTCTAAATTATATGGACACAGATTCATTCATTTATACAATTAAAACAGAAGATTTTTATAGAGACATTTTAAACGATATTGACAACTACTTTGATACTTCAGAATATTCTAAAGATAATCCCTATCATATTCCATTGAAAAATTGTAAAATTTTGGGTTTAATGAAAGACGAAACGCACGGAAAAATAATAAACGAATTTATAGGGCTAAGAGCAAAAATGTATTCATTAAGTATTGATCAGGAAAAAACAATAAAAAAGGCAAAAGGCGTTAAGAAAACTGCAGTGGATAGATTGAGTATAGATAATTATAGAGAGTGTTTGTATAGGAATAAAATTTATAGAGGAGACATGTATGTATTTAGATCAAAACTTCATAAAATATATACGGAGTGTATTAATAAGATAGCTTTAAGCAGCTTAGACGATAAGAGACTAATTAGGGAGGATAAAGTTAGCACATATGCTTGGGGACATTGTGAAATTTGATATGAAAATAATAACAGCATTGTATTTTATAAAAAAAGGCGTTTTTTTTCCTCAAAGATAATGGGCAAAAACACGAACCGTTCGTTGTTTTAGTTGAAGGAAATATTGGATGTGGAAAATCCACTCTTCTAAATCATTTCAATAAATTTGATGATGTATGCTTGATGTATGAACCACTTAAAAAATGGCAAAATGTGGGGGGATACAACCTATTGGTGTGTAGCATCATATTCTCATATTAAACCCAAACGTTTATATGAAACATTTTAGGATTTGTTTTATAAGGATCCAGAACGATGGGTAATACCTACACAGAATTATATTACTTTAACCATGTTTGAAATGCATATGCGATCAACAGACAAGAAGTTTAAACTAATGGAGCGCTCTTTGTACAGCTCAAGGTGCGTTAATGATTTCTGGCTCCAACATTTTTTAGTTTTTTTAGATATTGCTTCATAGAATGTCTATATGAGGCTGGACGAATAGATGACGAAATGCGATGCGTTCTATTAGAAACCCATAATCTGATGGAACAAAACTTTAAGATTAACGCCAATCTTATTGGTGAGCTACAGATGAAAATATTTTAAAAACACACCAAACAAGCGTCTTTATAGTTTATATTCAAACATCTCCGGAGGTAGCATATGAGCGAATAAGAAAACGAGCCCGCGCCGAAGAAGAATTTGTGTCAATGGAGTATTTACAAAGCCTACACAAACACCACGAGAACTGGTTAATCGAAAATAAGCCCCAAACAAACAGCATACCCGTTGTTGTTGTGGATGGAAATCAGAATGCGGCTTGTATGCTTTCAGAATATCAAAAAATAGAACAAATGCTGCAGCTGCCCCAAGAAACACGAATCTCAGCTTACAATAGCATAAAATAATAAATCGATAATTTTATTGATATAAAAAAAAATATACTTTATTTTGCTTTTTCACACACAACACATTTTTTCTTATTTTAACCGATCTACAACAATTTCCTAACTTCGCTAGTCAACGGATTGTATTCTACAATTCTATCGTGGAGCAATAGACAAAATGCTGTTGTCTTTGGCGGAAACATGCTTGATGTTCTAAATTCTATCTTTACATCAACAGGACCAGTTTTCAAGGCTTCATTTTGAAACGAGCAATCAATAACAACCATGGGAGCTAAATTTTTAAATTTTTCACAATCTAATAGCGGAGGAGAATCTTGATTATAGTATGATCGTTTGAATTTGGTGTACATGTCATACAATAGTGCGTATCGGTTGCGATCGAATTTCAGATTAAGATCCTCGTATGGGTAGGTTTCAGAGTTCAAGTGTGCTTTGATGTCTGTTAAATTGCAGTGATCAAATGTAGTTGCATCTTTTTCCTTTAAATTATTTTTTTCTGATTGTAATGCGAAAATTATAAATCGGGGTTTTTCAAGCTGTGAAGAAGTTTTCACAGTCCAAATGTGATGACTAGATGCTGCTGGTAATATGGGATATTCGTACATATCCCAACTTCTAAAACTGATTTGTATTGGACGCCCGACTTTTATAATGTTGAGAAAATTTAGTCGTTCAGCATCAGATACGGTTATATGTGGTATTCGCCATAACAACTTATGAATGGACACGTCATAAGCCTTTGTTGTATTAACAACATTATTATCGGTCCTAGACCGAATTAAGATCAAATCGTGACGTGCGTTAACAACAACTCTTTTGTAATCTTCTGCGAAACCAAGCAGCATTTTCAGCGGAACACAAAAGTTGAAAAACGAATCAGGAACTTTACAATGTTTTTCCGGCGACCAGCCAGCATTTTGTAGCATTTCACTTTCATTTTTGCTTAGAGAAATATAATTTTTCAGGGCGGTTGTGACCCCCAAACTTCTGGTACGATCAATTTCAATTCCATTCAATTCGTATCGCATTTCTTCGAAAAGAAAAGATATACAATTATTATTGAGAACAGAACTGGCGGCATCTAATTTTGTTCCTTCTGTTGAAGTTATTGCGCCCTCAATGTATAGAAAACTTTCGTTTGGTAGTAGATACAAGTCTTGATGTTGAATAGAAATTCTGATTTCATCGCTGTTTTTGTATGCTGTCGAAAATGGTGTATAGGTGTGATACTCCTTCTTTATAATATCTTCGTTAAACACAGGCTGGTTAGTAATGTTGAGTAAATGCGTCATTTTTCCTTCTTTAAATGAAATCCCAGTGATTGTAGAAATAACTTATTTGCTTGTGTTAAGTGTGCTTTTCCAACAACAACACTTGGTGTTTTTCTTTTCGATGTTGAAGAAGTAGACACTGATTGTACACTGGTGGAAAGAGAACCAGCATCTTGGTTATATATCAACATTTTATGCTGGTTTCAGGTGAAGGCGAGCGGTAATGGTTTCGCCGCGGAAATTAACAAGTTGTCCGTCTTGATCCAATATTTTTAGCTCCAAGAACCTTACTTCACGGGTATTCAGCGGCAAATAAATGAGACTTTTCGGGGCTTCAATTATTTTATACCCTGGACCAACGTCTGGTGAAAATTCATGAATAGTGTGTGCAATGGTGTTGTTAATATACGAGCCGGTGACTATGTTGCACTCTATACGAATTGCATTCACCGTTATAATGTTAACAGGTAGTGTTGAAGTGTGTGTTTTGGTAGGGTGTAGAACCACATCCTTAAAACCCAATAGTTTACCAACCGTTCGCATCCGATTAAAGTATATTGTCTCACTACTTTTTATTTCTGCCTTGAGAGTGTTGTTGTTTGCTTTAATTTTTAGCGCATACCTTTTTCCCCTTCTTTCCAGCTCTTTTTCTATGTAAAGAGCAATATCGTCAACTTCATAAGACCCGACTGGTATCTCAATTTCTTCATTTCCAATATGAAAAAGGTTATTCTCGTTATCAACATTTGGAATGGAGTTATATGTTTGAAAGTCAACCAAACCGCATACATAGTCGCCAGCCAATTCCAAGGGAGGAAAATATTCAGCGGTTAATGTAGAAGTGATTCCACTCAAAATCAAGGTCATCGACATGCTTATTATGATGTTGTATTAACCATACTAAACAACAATTTCTATATCTTTTAATATTTATATTTATTTTTCATAGATTTTAACACAATCATATAGAAATTTTAAACACAAGTGTCCACATATCACCGAGTCAAAGTCTTGATATCGGCTATAGTTGTATTTGATATTTGAACCAAGATAGGAAATAACTTCTTTTGGCGGATGCAAATTTCCAAAGCTATCAAAATATTCCACATGATCTTGGTGTTTGTAGTACGCTACCCAATGGGTGCCGGGGCCCGATGAAATATCCAAATTTATTACGCCACACTCCGTATGCCAGGGATGCTTTGGCAGCTGATCGCGCATAAATACACCACGAAAGTAGGGAATGTTTTCAGCGAATTTGAATATATCGAGTTCGGTTAACGCTCTACGGGGCAGCCGTCTTAGAAGTTTTTTGATGGTTGAGTTAAGTAAAGCCCTAGCCCCTTCCTATATGGTTTCAGATGAAGCCCCTTCCCAAGCGCAACGGCTTCCATTTGTCTATTGTGTCTCACACTTTCTGCCAGTTGTTCTTTTGCATTTTTTGCATTATTAACAGCTTTTGCGATTTGTGATGCGCCGCCAACTAACGCTCCAAGTGCTGAAAGTCCAGCAAATATTGGAATGAGGGGTAAAATACCACCAACTTTCGGAATTGGTATGATCCGCGGAGTTTCAACTAGAGATTTTTTTGTTCCAATAACATCTTTTGCAGTTTTCATAGCCAATTTGATTGTTTTCGATATGCTTTCCGGCTTTTTCCTCTTCAATACAATATTTATGTTTTTAAGGGCCGATTTAAATAAAGTTTTGTTCGGTTTCCTCTGCTTTCGCCTTTCTCTCTTTATGCACCCCATTCCCAACTTCACTTTAGTTTTCATGGCGTTTGTAATCAGCCAGGCGTTTGTCCTCTCGCCCAAGTTGGCGTTATTTGAAGTTGCTCTGTTCCACGCCTTTTCCGCTAAAATTCTATCCGCGATGTTTCTGTTTAAAGTATCTTTGTGTTTGGAGTAGGCAATGTCGTGCTCTCGACACGCCTCATCAAGTAGATTCACACCGCGATCGCCTCTAGCTAAACGCTTTTGTAGTTTTGTGCCTGGACCACAAAAATTATAGCCCGGTATATGTAGCTCGAATGGTAGATTGCTGATGAGTGTATTTATTAAACCTCCTCCGGTGGAATTTCGTGAGTTACTAATTGATTTTCGGGCAAATTCAATCATTATATTATATTATGTACAACCTTTTGCTGCGGGCCTTCGTTGCAAATAGACTGAAAAACCCTATAAAACAATGTATTTATGTGTGGTTGTATCATAGTACACAAAATGAAGCTAGTAAAACAACAAGCAAAGCTAGGCATTGAAAATTTCGATTTTGGTGATAATCGCCACGGAGCGAGGATAAAACATAGCGTGCTTTTACCAAATGACATTCGAGCGATAATTGTCGGTCCTTCGAGTTCTGGTAAAACCAATATTATGCTAAGCTTGCTCTTACATCCGAACGGTTTGAAGTTTGAGAATATTTATCTGTATTCAAAGTCGTTGTATCAACCAAAATATGAGTATTTAAAGCGTGTTGTGTCGCCCATTAAGGGCCTGGGATATTATACATTCACCGAAAATAACGAGGTAATAGATCCAAGCGACGCCAAAAGAAACTCTGTTTTCATATTTGATGACGTCGCTTGTGAGAAACAGAATAACATGAGATCGTACTTTTGTATGGGGCGACACAAAAGCATTGACAGTTTCTACTTGTGTCAAACGTATACGCATATACCCAAGCATTTGATTAGAGACAACGCAAACTTCATAATATTGTTTAAACAGGATGACCAAAATTTAAAGCATGTATACAGTGATCATGTGAATACAGACTTGTCGTTCGATAAATTTAGAAACATGGCTGCTGATTGCTGGAGCGATAAATATGGGTTTTTGGTTATTAATAAAGATTGTTCTATTGGTGTGGGGCGCTATAGACGGGGGTTCGACATATTCATTAAAGTATAAAACAATAATGCACGCCCTGTGTGCTTTCATTACCGAGAAACACATTGGTGGAAAACTGAGCTCAAAGTTGGTTGCGAATTGGTTGCAGGTTGGTTACAAGCTGGTTACAAGCTGGTGACAAGTTGGTATACGCGTGGTCTTCATCATCTATTTTTTAACGTCTGGTGTCAACTCATAATGAGCTCAAAACTACTTAAAAATATCATAAAGGCATCAAATGATGTGCGGAAAAAATATAAAGCGTTGAAAACCGGAAAAACGCAACATTTAAATCTATTAGTGAGCCATTGAAAGAAATTAAAGAGAAAACAGGCGAAGAATTTAGTAAAAAAGTAAAAAGCCGAATGAAGGGGGAGCTGTCTTCGGCTGATCCACGATTACAAGACAATTCTGATGATAACGATAATGAGGATGCTGTTTCATTCATACAACATTCCCCCTCAATGATAACACCAAATAAACCTCTTTCTTTGAAGCGATTGCGGGCGCCAGTTCAATACAGTACACCCATAAAAACTGTAAAAACATCTCCGATCTCTTCGAGTTTGAGTGAATCGTTAAACGATTCAAAATCTTTATCGGCATATTACATCAAAGAATATATGAATAATAGTCGGAATCTTGATAAAACTTATGGCCCCAAATTCGATGAGCGCTCCAACAAATTTCGGGTGGGTGTTTTGGATATGGAATTCAAAGAACATGCAATTGATATTGGAGGTATTGAGTATCGGGCATCTCGGGGGCTCTACGAATTGATTTTCATGAAAAACCCAAGTAAATACAAACCAAAAGATTTAGAAAACTACAAAGATATTCTTCAAAAATCAAATGTTTATCGCACTGTTGTTGATGATGCCAATAGTAGAATCAAAGGTAATGGTGGCGAAAAGTATAAAAGAATCGTTAGCAAGCTTATTGGGGGCAAAGGGGGAAGCGGGCTTATGCTTGTGAATAATCAAAAGCCCAATTATGTGTACTGGGATGATCCCAACGAATTGGTGGAAAGATTGAGGCTACTTGTTTCTTCCCAGCAAGCCGGCCATTCCAATCACAATAACGAAATAGTGTCAATTATTGAAGAACTGAAAGAGGTCGACGCAATTCTTTAAATAAGTTTTGGCGAATGAGAAATCGATTATTACGATCATGAGCGTTGATAAGTTTGGCCGTTTTGTAAGCAAGCGCGCAAAACCTATGCGGGGAGAGCGCGGTCTTCCGGGTGTTGGATTCAGCTTGGCCAACAGCGGAAACTTTGATTTGGGGGGTAAATTAATTGAAAACTTGGGAGATCCCGTACAGTTACAAGATGCTACAACAAAGGCCTATGTTGATAAAGAGATTGAAATATTGAAGAAAGAACTGGAAGGGGTTATTCAGCAGACAAGCGACAGTGTTTCTCAAAACACAAAATCAATTGATGTGCTAACATTAAAACACAATAAAAAGTTGGAGGACGGCGAAGAATCATTAGATGTTGCCCGGGATGGAGATGATGATGACGAAGATTTGGTGATCGCTCCAACACCCACAGTTATTTTGAAAGACAAATAGAGACACAGCTGATAATGAGCAAGCGAGAACTGGTTGAAGAATTGCATAAGGCAGCAAGGAAAAATTTCAAACGGCGGCGGGTTATAATAAAGGGTCTCGACGACTTGTGGCAAATTGATTTGGTGGAAATGGGCACATATTCTACCAATAATAAAGGATATCGCTATTTGCTTACCGTAATCGATTCGTTTTCAAAATTTGTTTGGGTCATTCCATTAAAAACAAAACGTGGAATTGAGGTGGCTGGCGCAATGGAAAGCATATTTTTTGACTCCTCGCGAATCCCCAAAAATGTGCAAAGTGATCTTGGAAAAGAATTTTATAACAAACCATTTCAAAAACTAATGCAAAGTCACAACATCAATCATTATTCAACGTTCAGCTCCCTCAAGGCTTCGATAGTTGAGCGCTTTAATCGAACCTTGAAGGGAATGATGTGGAAGGAGTTTAGCCTACGTGGATCTTATAAGTGGATTGATAACGTCCAAAATTTGGCAGACAAGTATAACAACACAATGCATAGGACAATCAAATTGAAGCCCTGCGATGTGAATGCTTCAAACGAGGGGCTCTTGTTAAAAACCGTTTATAGTAATTTAAAGGTGTTTTCGAAACCCAAATTTAGAATAGGTGATTTTGTCCGCATCAGTAAATACAAACATGTTTTCGAGAAGGGGTATACTCCGAACTGGACAACTGAAATTTTCACAGTGCAAGCTGTAAACAACACAAATCCAACAACATATTTGCTTGCAGATTATAGGGGCGAACGCATACAGGGAGGATTTTATGAAAACGAATTGCTAAAAACGAAACACCCTCACCTGTACCTCGTGGAAAGGGTTTTAATATAATATGAAAATGCACATGGTGTGTGCTCCTGGACTTTTGCTGTTGAGGAAGTTTCTGGGTCGGCAAAACAGGTGTTCACATCTTGAAGCAAACACTCAAAGTCGGCATAAATGACAAATGGCACATCCAGTTGGCGCTCAAAATTCTGATAATATAGTGTTGATTTTTCCGGTTTCGGCATGGTTGTCACAATTTTACCACACTCGTTTTTGTGCTGTAGGTGGGCTTCTTCGGTATGAAAATGCTGAAGACATGTATTGCAAATAAAAAGCTTATGGTCGTGGAGTGTCTGTTGATGTTGGATCAACCTTAAACAATAAAAATTAGGGGAGGAGAATAGACAAAACTACGGTATTACCTTGAAAGGTTCTTTATCCACACATAGTGTTGGTCTTCGTCGGTGTTTTGTATCAATAATAAATTTATATGATATTTTGTCTCGTTCTTTGTGTTATAATATGGTCCCACAATTTTCCGATTTTCGCGTTCATAACCAAACACGTTTACGCCAATTAGGGGGTTTAATTTTTCAAAGTTCGCTACATCGTGCACCTTTAGTGGGAACTCTAGCTCGTTAAACTTTAATAATATTCCATTATCCAGTGTTATAACGCTTTGCGTAATATCCGATATATGATATGATGATGGTCTGTCTGAATGGTTTTGTGCGGGAGACAACGCAGAAATTATGCTCCATTTAAAACAGAATTCATCGTCGTTTTTAATATTAACACATGCACGCTTGCTTGCTATAAATGGTGGTAAACGCACGTGTTTCGTTCCCCTAAGCGGCTTGTGTTCGTTTATGTTTATTTCACAGTGAGTTATTTTCACTAGCGTCCATCCACTATCTCTCTCTTGAAACTCTTGCATTTTCTTAATAATCTGATCAACGTTGTTCTTGAACCCCGTTTGCAACTCACATTCAGTTTGGGCGGCTTGCATCTTTGGTTGAAACGATTTAATGCTTATCAAACACACGCTTTCTTCCTTGTCGTCTGACAAACAAGTTTTCATATAATCCCCAAATAGCTCAACATTAAACTTAATAGAGGATGATTTTTTTAATATTTGCTTTAATCTAATCATAAGTGGTTCCTCTAGGTTTTTGAAAAATACTTCCGGAATCAATGCGTTCTCATCTTTGTTTTGATATACAAGCGTTTGTATTCTGTTTTTAAAGCTACTCTTTATGCTTTGAAAATTCTCATCAACAGAATGATAAATATTCTTTTTGTGTGTGTTTGTTCGGATGTGGCGGTTCCACTCTGTTGTTTTGACAATAACCAGACACACATCACAAATTTTAAGGGGCGTTTGGTTGTGTGTTGACGCTCCTGCTAGGTTGTGATTCTTATATGGGCTTGTATTTTCTATTTTAAAGGGGGTTGTTTGTAATAGCTACAAAAAAAAAATACTCCTTCGCTACTCACCGTGCGTATGTTGTATGTGCCTCTTCAGAGCACCAGAAGACGGAAAGTCTTTTTCACAGAATTCGCACAAATAACCTTTCATTTTTCACAAAAAAAAATTGAAAACACCTTTCGCTATTAAAGTTTGGAAAAAACTATGGCTATTGTAGTTTTCGGTTCACCTTATAAACAAAATCATAAACCACAATTATTCAGCTTTAATTGGAATTTTTCCGCTTTTTTTAAACTTTTAACCACATCCTCCTTTTGACCGAAAATAGATAAGCAAAAACTGATGACGTAATAATTTTTTGGTATAACGGCTTTTATTTTCGTTTCAAAATGTGCGCAAAACTTCGTTATCTAAAAATTTTCTTAAAAACCACAAACTTGCCTCTTATCAACGTTATTTCATTTGATTTCTTCAAAGCGTATATCAAATTCAAAACCACATCCTCCTTGGGTAGAACGGATGTCTCTTATCAGCGCTATTTCCTCTAAGAACCACAATACTGAAAACTTACATCCGACTGTAATTCGCTGTTGGGAAATTTGATATGGAGCGCCACAACCGATTTTTAGTGTCTCCGAATAAGTGAAAGCGTCTTGCCGTGAAATTTGCAGGGTCGTCGGTGTAAAGTGGGATCGTGGGGGCGCCGAATTGGATCGTGTGTGTGTGTGGGTAAGATAGTGTATGTGTGTGTGTGTGTGTGTGTGTGTGAGCGAGAGGGGGGAAGAAAGGGTTAATGCCCTCATCGGCTTGATTGCGGTTGATGACGTAATAGGCTTGCGGTTTTGTGGGCGCGGTTATTTGGGGGTCAAGGACCTTTTGACAGTTCACCAAGATGGCGTCAAGGACCTTTTGACAGTTCACTAAGATGGTGTCAAGGACCTTTTGACAGTTCACTTCCGGTGGTGATGACGTCATCGGATTTTGACAGTTCACTTCCGGTCTGGGTGATGACGTCATCGGATTTTGACAGTTCACTTCCGGTCTAGAACCGGCATATTACCACTACTGATTCACATATGCAAATGTCCTGAAACACAACGAACAGCCAGCAGCTAATAGCCAAAGCGAAAGTATAATGCAAATACTAGTAACTTTAACTAACAATATCAACCAGTTAACACACCATGCAACAAATGCAAAGCATGATGAACAGGCAAACAGAAATCCTAAGCGAGCTCATCAAATGAAGGGAGTCAAACTAGCCCATTGGAATGCGAACGGGCTAACCACCCATAAATTAGAACTAGAAAAATTCTTGACCCTAAATCGCATTGACGTTATGTTAATCTCAGAAACCCACCTAACCAACAAAAACAACTTTAAAATATTTGGCTACACACTTTACAAAAATGATCACCCCAACAAAAAGGCCCATGGGGGTTCAGCCATTCTCATCAGGAATAGAATAAACATCATCCCATACACAGTGTAATAAGTTTTCGTTAGGGGCCATTATGATAACAATTAGAGGAAGGAGGGACTCACCTAAATATCGGCGTCTAGCGCCAAAGCTGATGGCAAGCGTGAGCTGCCTATATTTCTGTACAGCGCAAGCGCCGCAATGAACACTCAAATGAAAGGGTGCCGATGCAGGCAGTCCAAATTCACTTGTATGAATGTTATTTTATTCCAAATATCTTTCTCCTTTTATACAAAATCTTAGCCTAATTTCTATTTACTAAACATTGACTTAAAACTATTTTCCCACAGGACCAATGCATATGTTTGTAATAAATCTATAATTTATTTCATTAGTTTTCCGTATTTCACATGTTGACCCATAATCACATTGCAAGGATTCCAACGCCTTGCAAGTGGTCATCAAAAAGAGCGCCGTGTCTACTTGACACTTTTTAGTCACGTTTGGGATGGCATTGCTCCGTATGTAATTCATATTAAATGACCCTTGTGATTTATGTGTTAATACTGTTCGTGGGCATCTTGTGGGCACGCGTGGCTGAATTTAAATTAGTGAGATGAACGGGCATGCGTGGCATAATACGCATGAATGAGTGCAGATGGACAAGTGGTTGAACATGTGATTCCACTACACCCTCACCGTTTAGAAGTGTTGCGTACTAATTGAGTAATTAGTGCGAAACACAAAAAAATAATTATCTGTATGTTTTGCTATCCGCGCTGCATATGCATGGGTTACATGGGATTTTTCAACTAAAGATAGGATAAGTATGTTACTTTTCATTGTTATATAATTCAAAATATACTTCAGTGAGCTTATATCTAGTCTCATTACATGTGTTTTTATTTTGTTACTATAATTAATATTACATATAATATTTAATTTACTATACTCGTAATTTCAAAATAATTAATATTGTTGACTTATTCTAAATTGCTACTAGTTAGTCTCTTATATTTATATTTTATAGTCAATCATCTTGTACAATTTTAAATTATTGTTGTGGACCTTTCTTGGTTTACCATCAACTTCTATTGTTGTGTTTACATTATTTGTATTTATCACTCTAAAAGGTCCTATATAAGGTCTATCAAGTTTTCTCTTATTTTCCTTTTTCAAGAGAACTAAATCGTTTGTTTTTAAATGAATTGGATTGGTTTTTGTTATCTTGTCGACACGTTTCTGTTTGACTTTTTCAATTATTTGTTTTGCTCTGTTTAACGCATGGTGTAATCGAATTTTCAATTCGTTTGCGTAATTTTCTGTATCGTAGACTTTGTCTGTCTGTCTGACTATATCATTGGGTAGATATGGTAATTTGCCGAATACTAATTCATAAGGCGTGTAGCCATTATCAACATGTGGAGTTGTGTTGTATGCGAACGTGTAATACGGGATCCACTTGTCCCAATTTAGATCTTCGGTAAAAGCTAGAAAATACTCATTTAACACTCGATGGTTGCGTTCTACCGTGCCTAGTGTCTGATGATGATATGGAGCCGAAAATATCTGTTTAATTTCAAGCAATTTGCAAATTTCTTGCATTAAATTATTCGTAAATTCCGTACCTTGGTCAGATTTTAATATTTTGAAATGTCCAAATTTTAATATAAGGTCGTTCACCAATGTGTACGCGACTGTTTTGGCGTCTTTGGATTCTAGTGGTGATGCTATCACGAATTTACTTAGTTCACACTGCATCGTCAAGATGTATCTATAGTCGTTCGAGATTCTTAATGGTCCTACGATATCGATAGCTATTGTTTCGAAACTGGTGGTAGGTGTGTCGGTTTTTATCATGTGTTCTCTTGTGTGCCGTACTTGTTTATTTATTTTGCATTGTTTGCAATTGTTGACATAGTTTTTTATCATGCTGTTCATGTTTTTCCAGCAATATCTTTGTTTAAGTTTTAATTGGGTTTTTCTCACTCCTAAATGTCCTCCGTGTGGCGTGTCGTGATATTCTTGTATCAACTGATTCTGTATTGTTGTATCCTTTATACTCTTCGGGGGTTCGTATAACATTATACTTAGTTTTGCGCGACTTTCGTATTTTTTACTTTGTTGCAACATATTAATTATATTTTTGAAATCTTCTTTACTTATTATTTTGAAGATATCATCGTTATTTGATAACGCTAATTCATATAAATTCATCTCGAGAATTCTATCTAACAACTTTTCCATGGTGGATACGTATATCGCACTGGACTTATCGTTGCAGATTCTAACATTCGATCTAATTGTATTTGAGCTCGCTGATAGCTTTTCGTTAGCGGAAACGTATTTCTCGGTAACTTTATCACTACAGTATACAATGACTTCGTCGCTTGTTCTGACGATATCGAATTTATTATTTTTGCGCAATATAAATTTCAACTTCATAACTTTTCTTACTTCTGATATTGATGTGCAATCCCATACGTAAAGTTGATCAGACTTTACTGGTGTATCGGGTTCATCTATCGTAGTATTTTTATTTATATTGTCTGTTCTTTGTTTTGTAGACATACCCCTTGTTATTGCCAACACTTTTTTGACTTTTTCGTCTATTTCGGGAGGAATCATTGTTTTTAAAATATCTGAGTCTAGCTTGATGCGTGATAATGCATCCGCGTTGCAATTTATTTTTCCTTGCTTGAACACAATCTCGAAATCATAGTCGGAGAGATCTAATCTAATCCTAGTTAGTTTAGATGATGGATTCTTGTGGGTGAATAATGATACCAGAGGTCTGTGGTCAGTAACCACAATGAATTTTCTGCCATATAGATAGGGTCTAAAAAAAATTATTCCCCAATGTATTGCAAGTAGCTCTTTCTCAATTATAGGTTTGTTGATGTCATGTTTACCTAATGATTTACTTGCGTACGAGATGGGTAGATCTGAACCAATATCACCTTGGGAGAGTATCGCTCCAAGGGCATAACTAGATGCGTCTGTTGTTAATACGAATGGTTTCTCAAAATCGGGATATTGCAAGATGGGAGGTGAGATAAGTCTCTCCTTTAAAGTTTCGAAAGCTTTCTGACATTTTTCGTTCCAAACAAAATTTGCATTCTTCTTTAACAGTTCATTTAAACATTTTGCTATTTCGGCGAAGTTCGGGATGAAGCGTCTATAATAATTGCAGAAAGCAACAAACCGACGAACTTCATCTGCGTTTTTCGGGATAGGATAGTTTTGTATGATTTCATCTTTAGTAGGATCGGTTTTTATACCTTCATCAGTTATCAGATGGCCTAAGTAGACAACTTCTGGTCTCAAAAATTTGCATTTCTGTGCGTTCAGTTTTAAATTGTACTTCCGTAGTCGTTGTAGTACTTTTGTTAAATTTTTGTTATGATGATCGACACTACAACCAAAAATAATAATGTCGTCAACATATAGAAATGCTTCTGAACTTAAACCGGTCAATGCTATCGTAAGCATTCTTTGGAAGCTGTTGGACGAAATCTTGAGTCCAAATGGTAATCGCTTGAATTGGAAATGACCGTCTCCTGTAGAGAAAGCTGTCAAAGGTCTAGAATGTTCATTCAATTCAATCTGATGAAATGAGCTGGTCATATCTAGAGTAGTAAAATATTTAGCTCGACCTAATCTGTCTAGAACATCGTCTAGCCTCGTCAATGGGAATTTGTCGTTTATTATTTTGTTGTTCAAACGACGGAAATCTACAACTAATCGCCATTGTTTTTTATCACTAGAACACTTTTTAGGTACTACTAAAAGTGGTGAATTGTACGGGCTAATAGATGGTTCTATGATATCATTTCGCTCTAATTCTTTCACTTGGTCATTAATTTCTTCCAGTTGAGCGTGTGGTAGTTTGTAGTTTTTGATGTATACGGGTGTACTGTCAGAAAGTTCAATATGTTGTTTGTAAAAATTGTTGACTGAGAGTTTTTCGCCTTCGAGATGAAACACATCTTGGTACTCTTCGATTATTTTCATTAGGCTACCCATTGTTCTCTCGTCCTTGTAGTCTGATCTAATTGTTTGTAGTAGCTCTCGTAAACGATCTGGATTATTTTTATATCCCTTGCTGTTCTTTAATATATTATAGTTTGATAGTGGTTCAGTATCTATTTTGAAATTCTTGATGTTGCATGGTTCATTATTTGTATTTAGTATTTTAATGTGGCAGATACCTTTAGACGGTACTATTGAATTTCCTACGTAAACTCCTTTTTGTATTTCTTTATTGAGTACTATACTGTCTTCACTTCGGTCTAGGTCGATCGGTACTATAGCCTCAGTTCTTGCAGGAATTCTAAAATTGTACATTTTTAATGGCTTCGTATTCATTGGTATTGTGACCTCATCATTGTTGATTATGAATGTGATTGTGTATGTTTCGTAGTCAATTTTGCATTGATATCTCTCTAGGATATCTCTTCCTATAATCCCATCCGTAATGATTGGGAACGATTCTTCTACTAGATTAAATGTGTTAATTTGTTTAGATTCGCCAATACTCAGATTTAAACAAGTTGTACCAATGGACTTTATCGTTTCTTTGGTTATTCCAGTAAGGTTGCATATATTATTTTCATCTATGTACGATATTGTATTATTTATTTTAAATATAGATATATCTGCTCCTGTATCTATCAGAAAAGTCAGATATGTTTTGGTATTCGTGCAAAATAACCTGATAAAACTTGGGCTAGATGCGGATACTTTGTAAATTTTAGTGGTTTTGTATCCTGTTAATCCGGTAGGAGTTGTTACTTCTTTATTGGTTATTCCTCTTCGGATGCCTCTTCGTTTCCCTGCTCGTGAATGACGTTGATTTGTCTATTCATGTTCATATTACTATTGTTGAACCGATTGTTGCTTTGTCTGTTTCTAAAATTATTGTTATTTCTGTTACAATTATTTCTGTTATTCGCGTTATTTCTATTGAAGTTGTTCCCGTTACTGCGCTGATTGGCGTCGTACCTTCTATTATTATTATTAAAATTGTTTGGACTGAAGTTTCTGTTACCATTATTACCGAATCTATTCGTTCTATTGTTATTATTGCTCTGGCCATATGCCTGGATGTGTTGTCTTCCATTCGAAGTGTTGTATCTGTTATTTGACATCATATTTCGCTCGTTTCGCGTATTGTAATGTAGTATATTACTTGCGGTGTTTGCATTGCTCTTCTCTAACTCCATTGTCAGGTTAATGGCATCGGCTAGTGTTTGTGGTCTAGCGGCAAAAATGGTTTTTCTGTATTGGTCGTGCAGACCATTCTTAAATATAGTCAGAGCATAAGTGTCGTTCAGACTGATAATCGTTTGTTTCTGCTCTGTTGATACGTTGGTCCCTAAATCATTTATTTGGAGCTGATTAAGTTCGCCAAGAAGGGACAAAATTCGTTCTTTGTACTGTGTAACAGATGAACGATTTTGGGTGACGGTACTTAGCGAGGTGTGAATGTTCGCGACAGAGTTCAAGGGTTTGTACCTAGCCAAAAGTTGAGTTTTTAAAATATCAAAGGTGTTAGGGATGTTTGCGCTAAATGAAGTGCGCACATTGTCCGCAAGTTTAACATTGTAGACGAAGTCGATTAGTTCCGGCTTTGATGCATCATTCAATTTCTTGTTTATATATTCGACAATTTTTAGAAATGCGTTTAATTCCTTTGCTCTACCCTCAAAGGATGGAATGACTTTCATCGCCATATGAAGTTCGAAATTAGCCATATTGTCGTCGTTTGTCTGATCGTCCACACCATTAGTTAGCATACTTATTAATATATGGTTTAGTTCTTTTGATGACTTGACGAAACGTATTTTCAAGTCTAAATATTTATCAGAATCTGATTTTGCGAATTCTTTCCTTAAGGTTTCTTGTATTTCTTCCAAACGATTTAGTTTTTCTTGTATTGTCTCTGGTTTATATGATCTCTTTAAACCTTTTCTTGCATTAGACAAAAGTTTCTCTGTTTCAATTAATAATTCTTTAATTTTGTCCATCAACTAATCAAAAAAAAATTTTTTTTTTTCACATAACGTTATAAGATTTTATACATTTACATTCCTACTCGACTGTTTCTTAACATAATTTTTGTTCTACTTATTGTATGTAATTGCTATTATTATGAAGATTATGGTCGTGGTCGTTGCCTGCTGGTATTCTTGAAACGTCGACTGGTTCACCGACTTGCAGTTGCCCATGTTCGTGTTTTTGTATGTTGTCGACATACGATCTCTCTAGTTCTTTTAGCTTTTGGAACAGCTTCCTCCTGTTGTCGCCCTTTGCTATTGCTATCAAGCGGTATAGGTTCGCACGTTCGATCCTGAATCGCACCTTCTTTCCACCCCTATATTTCCTCTTCTCCTTGTTGATCGGCGATGGTGGTTGCTTTTTCGCTATCTTCTTGCGGTAGTCCTCTATTGTGAGTGGCTTCGGTCCGATTGCTGCGAGTTCTTTTCGTCCTGTCGCCTTGTATGCTGGTGCTCTTGCTGGTGTACCAGGGGAGTATTGTTCCCATAATTCCTCAAAACCTTCCATTATTGGTCCTAAATATCGGCAAATAGGTTGGCAGGATCGCCATGTAATAAGTTTTCGTTAGGGGCCATTATGATAACAATTAGAGGAAGGAGGGACTCACCTAAATATCGGCGTCTAGCGCCAAAGCTGATGGCAAGCGTGAGCTGCCTATATTTCTGTACAGCGCAAGCGCCGCAATGAACACTCAAATGAAAGGGTGCCGATGCAGGCAGTCCAAATTCACTTGTATGAATGTTATTTTATTCCAAATATCTTTCTCCTTTTATACAAAATCTTAGCCTAATTTCTATTTACTAAACATTGACTTAAAACTATTTTCCCACAGGACCAATGCATATGTTTGTAATAAATCTATAATTTATTTCATTAGTTTTCCGTATTTCACATGTTGACCCATAATCACATTGCAAGGATTCCAACGCCTTGCAAGTGGTCATCAAAAAGAGCGCCGTGTCTACTTGACACTTTTTAGTCACGTTTGGGATGGCATTGCTCCGTATGTAATTCATATTAAATGACCCTTGTGATTTATGTGTTAATACTGTTCGTGGGCATCTTGTGGGCACGCGTGGCTGAATTTAAATTAGTGAGATGAACGGGCATGCGTGGCATAATACGCATGAATGAGTGCAGATGGACAAGTGGTTGAACATGTGATTCCACTACAACAGTAACCAAGCAGAGGAGATCCAATATACAGCCATCAAGCTTACGGAGCTAGGAGGTACTATAAATATCGCTGCTGTATACTGCCCACCGAAATACATCATTAAAAAAGAACAATTCAACAAATTCATCAAACTCATGGGGAACAAAAAATCAAAATCACCACTTTTGGGGGGCAAGAACCAAGTCTCCAAGGGGTAGACAACTGGAAAAAACTATATATGAAAACAATTTAAATTGCATCACTGGCAAAAAGCCAACTCACTGGCCAGCGGACAGACGCAAAAGGCCAGACATAAAAGATTTCGGATTTTCCAAGGGTTTAATCCCCTACCTCTTTAACGCCACAACCACTGACGACCTCTCATCCGATCATTCTCCAACCATCATAGATCTCAACAGCACACTCATATTCACCCAAAAAAAGGATAAACTAACAAACAACAAAACAAACTGGCCAAAATTCCAGCAGCTATTCAAACAAAACTACTGCCCACACGCAAAACTGAAATCTGAGGAGGACATAGAAAACGCCCTTGACTATCTCAATGACACCATCAGGGATTGCGCCCAACACGTCACACTTGACCGCCAAGTAATAGAAAGAATGTCCGAGCTTCACAGCCCAACCATATTGGAACTACTTAAAACTAAAAGGAAAGCAAAAAGGCACTGGCTCGCAACAAAATCACCGCAAGCTAAAATAGAGCTAGAGAGAGCCATCAAAAAGCTTAGAAACCAACTAGAATCAGAAAAGAACCAGAAAATAGATGAGTATACAGCAGGCCTGAACCACTACCCCGACTCAGGGTACTCCATTTGGAAAGCAACAAAAGGCATTAAAAAACCTATACAACAGAACACGCCTATACTCGGGAGAGACAACAAATGGATCAACGAAGACCAAGTTAAAGCGGAGGCTTTCGCGAAACACCTCGAAATGGTCTTCAAACCCAACACGACGAACATCGAAAGACAACCAAAAATCCAAAGGAGAAAACCAATCAGCTTTACCCTTGACAAAGTGACACAAAAAATACAAGATCTAAATCCGCAAAATGCTTCAGGCCACGACAACATCACCGGCCAGATGATAAAAACTCTTCCCATGAATGGTAAAATTGGAATCTTATTTATATTCAATGCCATTCTTCGAATTGATTATTTCCCAGAAAAATGGAAGTTAGCAAAAATTTTCTTTATACCTAAGCCCGGCAAAGATGTGTTCAGGGTGGAATCATATAGACCCATAAGTCTACTCCCAATCCTCTCCAAACTTTTCGAAAAACTCTTCCTGGACAAGCTTCAAAACATCTTAGACAGAAACAATATCATTCCTATCCATCAATTTGGATTAAGAAGCCGACATAGTACAATAGAGCAGGTTCACAAAATCTTCACGAAAATCAAAGAGGCAATGGAAAACAACGAATACTGTATTGGGCTTTTTTTGGACGTAGCTCAGGCGTTCGGTAAAGTTAACCACGATGGCTTGCTAATAAAAATCAAAAAATTACTTCCCACCAAATTCTACAACATCATACATAGCTATCTTTCAAACAGGAAATTTCGGGTTACTGTCAATAACTGCTCTAGCAAAACGTACGAGATCAATGCAGGAGTTCCGCAAGGAAGCGTGTTGGGT
Source organism: Oxycera nigricornis (assembly GCA_963942545.1). Lineage (NCBI taxonomy): Eukaryota > Metazoa > Arthropoda > Insecta > Diptera > Stratiomyidae > Oxycera > Oxycera nigricornis. The sequence goes on from OZ012662.1 coordinate 40,241,603, forward strand.
CCCGTGTTATATTTACTGTACACGGCGGACTTACCAACGGATAAGAAGATCACAACTACAACTTTCGCTGACGACACAGCTATAATCTTCATGCACAAGAACCCTAATACAGCAGCCCGTGTCATCCAAGAGCATGTGTACAAAATCACCGACTGGACGAGCAAGTGGGGCATCAAATTAAACGAAGAGAAAACCGAACAAACAACCTTCACTCTAAAAAAGAGAACCTGCAGGCCAATAGAAATCAACAACAAACGAGTGAAACTGGTTAACGAAGTAAAATACCTGGGCATTCATCTAGACCAGGGGTGGCCAAGTTTGGAGCGCCCAGCGCACTGGCTGCGCTACGCTTACGCTGAGTAGGCTAGCTGCGCTTTTGTGGCTGTTCGTCGTCTGGCTGGCGGGCGGTCAGACGGATAAGCTGATCGTCGCGCTCGCGAAGGCGCGGGCAGCGATCGAAGACAGACAGACACACTTCCTCCTCGCTACCTCTTATCACCGCTTTTATGCCGGCGCTAGCACGGGCGCGTTGTCGGCGTACCAAAACTCTCGGCGCACGTTTTGGCCACCCCTGATCTAGACAGAAGGCTAACGTGGAAAACACATATAAACAAAAAAAGGATCAAATTAATCTCACTTTTAGAAAAATGTATTGGCTACTTAATAAGAAAGCAAAGCTGAGCTTAGACACAAAACTAGCAGTTTACAGAAGTATCATAAAGCCAATATGGACCTATGGAATCCAATTGTGGGGGGCAGCAAAAAAATCTAGGATAGAAATAATACAACGGGCACAATCGAAAATAATCAGGGGAATGACCGGCGCACCGAGATACGTCAACAATAAAATATTGCTTAGAGACACAAAAACCAAAGAGGTCAAAGAAGAAATAGCCAACTACTGCAGAAAAACCTGACTAGGCTGAAAGAACATACAAACCAATCAGCCAGAAGCATCCTTGTAACCAAAAAATTTGCAAGGATCAGGAAAAATGACCCACTAAACTGTGCAAGCTAAGGTGTAGAAAACCACATTCAAATAACTTCGGTCAACCATAGGAAGCACCAACTCAACCCTCCACCTGGGCCACCATCCATGTATTTCTTTGTGGGAGTTCATCAACATAAGCCGATCTTAATACAGCATTCAAAGCAACAAGCTGCTTAGGGGAGGACCCTAACAGCGTCTAATATTAGGTTAAGATTTGCAAAGTAGCATGTTAGAGCTAACACTAGCTGATTCATGTATACAATCATAAGATCTTGGGGGAAAAAAAAGTTTTGACTTTAACTCACTATGAAATACAGATGAAAATTTACTTGTTACATATAGTTATTTGACAACATTTTTTGCTAATTATCAATGTTTTTGTATGAACTTTGTAGAAAAGAGTGCTCTCAAATTATTTGGGCTTTTTTAAAAGAATTTTGTCCGATTTGGGGGTTTTTTATTGAAGTTTTTGGGGGCGAAGAGTGAGAAAAACCTGGTAACCCTGTGTGAAAGGCAAACAAAGCAGAAAGCGGCATGGGTAATCTATTGCTGCAGAAGAACTATTGCGAAACTCTAAATTGTATCAAGTCTCTATACGGCGATAGTGAAACAAATCCTTATGTATGGCGTAGTTATTTTGTGGCCAGCTATGGCGAAAACATCAAATGTAAACCCATTTAGCAAGATCAGAAGGATTGCAGCTGTTGCAATCACCGGAGCCTTACGCACTACTCCGACAAAGGAATTGTTTATGCTATTAAATTGGTTCCCAGCTGAGCTCCTTACGAGACAGCAGGCCAAGTGCTCTGCGACTCGATTAAAAGCTCTACATTCCTGACATGAAGGGAATATTGGCCACTCCACCATAATACGGAGGGATGGACCAACACCAAGGAAAGTGGACCTCACTTCTCCGATTCGCTACTTCCACCACAGTTTCAAGTCAGTCATCCCGAGTAGGGATGACTGGACCATAGAAAGAAGTGAGATACAGGAATCGATCGACATCTACACTGATGGATCAGAAATGGATGGAAAAGTTGGCTGCGGCGTTTTCTCCGAACAGCTAGGCATGAAACTATCAATCACTATCCAACGTATATACCTCATCCAAAATTGTTTTGGAATGTCGCATACAATTGAACGTGATATCGCTTCACTGTGAAGTGATCCTATGCTGGGTACCGGGGAAATTTAGCGAGAGCTGTTACTGAGCTTCAGGATTATACAATAACATAAAAAAATGAATATAGCAAATTTCAGTGACATAAGTACACACACAAACATATTTCTTTCTTAAAATATTTTTAAATAGCTCCGAAGTTCTTGAAGTGTAAAAATATGTTGAAATTTTCGATTTACAAGACCTTCCCTGTATGCTGAGTTAATAATTCAAAACAAATGCATGAATTTTTTGCGTAAAATAAATTGAATTTCCGTATTAATTAAATTTTGTTTTTTCATTGTAATCATTTATGGTTCCGTTCAGCTTAATTGAATTATTACTAATAAATATTACTTATTCGAGTTATTTGAAATAAACATGCACTATTTTCAAGTATTTTGTGAAGAAAATTTCACTAGAAACGCCTGTATTTTGATATTATTATGTCAAATGTGTAATGAAATAAATAAATCAAAGAAATATCTCGACCGGGAGACGACACAACGAACTCTTTTGTCGTGCCGACTAATTCGGGCTTGTCCTATTTCTAGCTGGAAGTGAAATGGCTGCTAGCGGGCCAGCTCATTTTAGCGTGTAGGTAGCGTCTGTAATGTAGGTCCCTGTGGTGGATTTACGTTGATGTCGTGAGGTGGCACACTTTCGCTGGCATCAAGTGCGCAGCGCTTCCGCTTTTGATACTCGAAAAGGGAAATCCGCTTCAGATGCTTGCTGGCTCTAATTGTTTAGAATCAATTAATTGCCTGAGGGAAAAAGGATATGTGGATACCTACAGGCAACTCAATGGTTGCCGCAAAATTGGCGCTGGACTATCCATGGTCCGTGCTGCCGATATTTCTACGTTTATTTGCCGATAAGAAGGCAAAAGTTCTTGACTGCCAAAAAAGTAGGCAGTCTAATGGGACAGTAATAACGCTAGCTATGTCTCCAAAAGAACTGTGTTTATTCATTCCATTCTTCTTCTTAAATACTAATTCCATTACCTATCTTATCCCTACTCTAATTCTATTTACTTATTGATTAGTTGATTGCCTTGCATTCCCACGCTGTAAATTTGCTGAGTAGTCAATATTGCATCAAATTGATGCACGCGAATACAATTGGGTCATTGCACGATTGTTTACTTGATCGAGTCAATTTAAAAAGCTTGATATGATTTTCTAATTTTGTGAATGAGTTGATTTAATTGAGAAGCTTGATTTAAGTTCCCGTAGGTACTCACAGCGTAGGAATTGCATAAGCTTAGGCGTGTGCATAGGGTGGTGCAGTCGCATGGTTTTGTATATTGATTTAAGTATATTACACCCCTATCCTAAGTTAAAAATATACATAGTAGATTTGCAGACTGAATATCTATCACGTCCCATATGCATACGCAGATTTTGTGGATTTCTAATGAATGTACAGAGCTTATTGTAGTTATTAGATTGATTATTAATGAGTATAATATACAATTGCTTATGATATAAAATTGATTACAATATATAGATAAATGTAGTGTAAAATTTATTATAACACGTATGATTGTAAGAAGTATATTTAATATGTATTTATTTATTATAACACGTATGATTGTAAGAAGTATATTTAATATGTATTTATTGTCCTGAATTTTATTTTGTATACATTTTGAGTCTGTTATTATGAACCCATTTTGGTTTGTTATCAACATTAATTAATGTGTTGACGTCTTTTCTTTCTAACACCTGATAAGGGCCTGTGTAAGGTTTTTGATGTTTGCGTTTGTTTTCTACTTTTAAGAGAACTAGGTCACCTATATTAGCAAAAAGTGGTTTGTTGTAGCAGTCTTTTCTGGTTCTCGCGATTTTTGTTTTTTCAATTAGCTCTTTGGCCTTATTTAAAGAAAATTTTAGTCGAAGACGTAACTCGTTTGCATAGTTATCTAGATCATATAGCTTTTCTGTACCCTCGAAGATGTCATTAGGCAGGTATGAGAGTTTGCCAAAAACTAGTTCGTAAGGTGTGTAGTTTGTGTCAATATGTGGTGTTGTATTGTAAGAAAAAGTGTAGAATGGGATCCATTCGTGCCAATTGTTGTCATTGGCAAATGACAATAGATATTCATTTAGGACGCGATGATTCCTTTCTACAACTCCTAGAGTTTCGTGATGGTATGGAGTCGAAAATATTTGTTTGATGTCTAGAAGTGCACATATTTCTTTCAATAGGTTATTAGTGAATTCGGTTCCTAAATCTGTCTTTAATGTTTTGAAGTGTCCAAATGTTAATATGAAATTATTTACTATTGCTTTTGCTACACTTTCGGCTTCTTTAGTTTCTAAAGGTATCGCGGTTACAAATTTTGTCAATTCACATTGTATTGTAAGGATATAGCGGTAATTATTCGAGATTCGCAAGGGACCAACGATGTCTGCGCTGATTGTTTCGAAGCTTGTGGACGGAGTATCAGTTTTCGTCATTCTTTCTTTTGTATGTTTGATAATTTTATTCGTTTTGCATTTTTCGCATTTGTTTATGAATTCCTTTACCATTTTATTCATATTTTTCCAGCAGTACCTTTGTTTTAGTTTTAGATATGTTCTGTGTACTCCTACATGACCTCCGTGTGGCGAATTGTGATACTCATTTATGAGTTCTTTTTGCTTTTCTTCACTATGAACTTGTGAGGGGGGTTTATACAGCATTATTTTTAATTTTTCATGTGCTTCTTGTTGTGACGCGTTGAATATTTCTTTAAATTCATCTTTTTCAACATACTTGAATATATCATCTTCAGTAGATAGAGCTAACTCGTTAATACCTTTATTGTGTGAATAACTTAATAACTTCTTTATGACCGAAACTAATTTCGTGTCATAGTTGACGATGTTACTAGTTGTTACCTGTAACTTGTTGACGGAAACGGATTTCTCGGCCATTTTATCGTTACAGTACACGATGATATTATTGTTTTCTCGCGTAATGCTAACATTTTCATATATGTTATCTCTTTTTCGCGTCGTATTTATTCTGTTATAATTGCTGTCCTTTTCTTGCGTCTTATTAATTCTTTCACTATTGCTGGGCAGCATCTTGAATTTCAATTTTAATACCCCTGTTATGGCTGATAATGATGTACAATTAAACATATTAAGGTTATCATTCCCTTTATTTTTGTTGTTGATTTTAGTCATCTCTCTTATTACTCGTTTCTTAGATTTACTTCTAGTAATCGCCATTAGTTTTTTGCTTTTATTTTCGTCGTTCATAGGAGGGATCATGGTTTTGAGCATATCAGAATCTAGTTCTATTCTCGACAATGCGTCGGCGTTGGTATTTACACTACCTTTTTTGTATATTATATGGAAATCATAATCGGACAGATCCAGTCTGATTCTGGTTAGTTTGGAGGACGGATTTTTATGCGTAAATAACGATACCAATGGCCTGTGGTCAGATACCACTATGAACTTACGTCCATATAGGTATGGCCTAAAAAAGTTTATGCCCCAGTGTATTGCCAATAACTCTTTTTCTATGATGGGCTTATTTAACTCGTGTTTATTTAGAGTTCTACTTGCATATGAAATTGGTAAGTCTGCATCGATTTTTCCTTGAGATAAAACTGCTCCTAGTGCAAAATTTGATGCGTCCGTTGTTAGGATAAATGGTTTTTCGAAATTGGGATATTGGAGTATCGGTGGTGTAATTAGTTTTTGTTTTAGAAGTTCGAATGCTTTTTGTTGTTGTTCTTCCCAAATAAACGGTGCTTTTTTCTTGAGCAGGGAATTTAGGCTCTTTGCCGTTTCTGCGAAGTTTGGGATAAAACGACGATAATAATTGCAGAAAGCTACGAACCTTCTAACGTCATCTGCATTCTTTGGTATTGGGTAATTTTTGATCACGTCGTGCTTGGCTGGGTCTGTTTTTATTCCTTCGGATGTTATGAGGTGTCCCAAGTAAACAACTTCTGATTTGAGGAATTTGCATTTATTTGCGTTTAGTTTTAGGTTATAGTTGCGTAATCGTTGAAGAACTTTGACTAGATTGTCATTGTGGTGCTTTATACTGCATCCGAAAACCATGATGTCGTCTACATACAAAAATGCTGAGTGGCTTAGGCCAGTTAGAGCGATGGTGAGCATTCTCTGGAAGCTGTTTGATGATATCTTCAGCCCGAAAGGAAGTCTCTTGAACTGGTAGTGTCCATCCCCGGTGGAAAAGGCTGTTAATGGTCTTGAGGCTTTGTCTAGCTCTATTTGGTGGAACGAACTTGTCATATCCAGTGTTGAGAAGTATTTCGCTCTACCTAATTTGTCTAGTACGTCTTCCAACCTTGTTAGTGGAAATTTGTCGTTTACGATTTTATCGTTTAATTTTCTAAAGTCGACGACCAATCTCCATTTTTTTTATCATTCGCACTTTTCTTGGGTACTACTAATAGTGGTGAGTTGTAAGGACTCATTGATGGTTCTATGATATCATTTTCTTCCATTTCTCGTACCTGTCTAGCTATCTCTTCATTTTGTGTTTGAGGTAGTCTATAATTCTTAATGTAGACTGGGTTTTCATCACAAGTGATAAGTTTTTGTTTGTAGAAATTATTTTTCGTAAGGTATTCACCGTCTAGGTGAAAGACATCTTGGAATTGTTCCACAATTTGTAGCAAGCTATTGTTAACCTGGTCGTCTAGGCTGTTTGTGGTGATGATTTCTAGTAGTTCGTTCAGTCGATTTTTGTCAAATTCTCTTTGGGTTTTTACTATGTGATAGTGTTTTAGAGGTTCTACCTCGGCTTGGAAATCTTTTATGATCATGTCTTTTTCATTTGTGTTTAGTATTTTCACGTGACATATACCCTTCGCCGGGATTATGCTGCTTCCCAAAAATATTCCTTCACCGATCTCTCTACTTTGAACTATGCTGTCCTCTCTCCTGTGTATATTTACTGGTATTATTGCTTCTGTTCTCGCAGGGATTGTTATTTGCCGCATTTTTATTTCTTTAGTGTGTATCGGTAGTATTACGTCGTTTTCGCGTGTACTGAAAGATATGGTAAAAGTTTCGTAATCAATTTTACATAAATATTTGACCAGCATATCTCTGCCAATTATGCCGTCAGTCTCGATTGGAAATCTCTCGTCCACTACTTGAAAAATGTTGTTTATTATAGTATTTTCAACGTCAAACTCTAATTTAATTGTTCCTAAAGACATCGTTGTTTCGTTGGTTATACCCGTGAGTTTACATTTGTTCTCTGTATGTATGTCGTGTTTTATGCAATCGGTTTCGTAAATTTTAAATATTGATATGTCCGCGCCTGTGTCGATTAGAAGTTTTACATATCTGTTTTCTTTTTTATTGTATAGTTTTACGTAATTAGAGCTATTATCTGTTATTCTGTATATCTTGTACCTTTCTTTGTATTTACAATCGCTATTACTATAGGCTACTCTTTCTATATTGATTCCGGGAGGTTGCCTTGATCCTCTCGGAAGCCTGACTCGTTTCCCTGGTCCTCTACTATTCGTATTCTTTGGTTTAAGTTGGTCCTAGCATTATTATTTCTGAAATTGGAATTTGATGCGTATGCATTGTTATCTCTATTAAAGATTCTCCTATCGTTAAAATGACGCTGGGTGTTATTCCCAAATGTGTTTCCCCTAAAACGGTCTTTCGGTCTATTATTTGTCCAATTTTTATTGAAGTTTCTATTGTTATTATATCTTGGTCTATTTGACTGATTATTATTGTATCTTTGGTGGTTATTGGACATGTAGAGGATACTGGAATGTTGTGCCTCTGTATTTTCAATCTCTGCAGCTAACGTGGTGGCCTCGGAAAAGTTTTGAGGTCGTGCCACGAATACAGTATTCCTTAGTTGGTCGTTTAGTCCATTTTTGAACACGGTAAGGGCATATGTGTCGTTTATGCTCTTAATAGTATGCCTAGCAGTCTGACTATCATTTGTACCTAATTGATTGACTTGTAACTGATTTAGGTCATTGACAAGATTAAGTATTTTGTCCTTGTACTGGTTGACCGGTAACCTCTTTTGTGTTATGTTAGCTAGCTCAGTATGTATTTGGGGAATTGTTTTCGGATTCTTGTACTTGATTTTTAATTCTGTTTCTAGTTCTGCTATGGTTTTGATTGATTCTACATTTAATAATGTGCGGACATTTGGAAGTAGTTTTACATGTATTATAAAATCTAGCAGCTCAGTTTTACCCTCTGGTGATAATCTTTTTTCAACAAGTTTGGCTATTGTAAAGAAAGTGTCTAATTCTCTGTGCTTTCCGTCGAAAGTAGGTATGGTTTTTAACGCTGTTTCTATATTGAAATCTGCCATGTTATTTAATTTTATTGAAGTTTCTTCTATTTTGAAAGAGATGCCTTCGGCGTTCAGCCGTTCAGTAAGAATCGAGATTAGTTCTCTAGCAATTTCTTTGAAGGTTTTTTTGTATAGCAGATGTTCTCCTTCCTTAATATTCTCGCATATACTGTTGCCTCTATCTTCAAGTGCTGTAGCTTGTTCGAGCTTTTCTTTTAAAGTTTTGACCGTGTAGGTCTTAGTCTTTTTTAGATTTGTTAAGATAGTTTTTAGTTCTGCTATCAATGTTCCTAGCTCTTCTACAGACATTTGGGGTGGGATTATGGTTTTTGAAAGTGTTTAAACATTGTTTCTGTTTAGAACTATATTTCTATCTACTATCTTCCGAGCGTATTTTTTTTTGTAAGTTGTTGTATACGTATGCGACAAAGATAATCACTATGAAAAAGACCGAAGTGCTAATTGATTGTTTGTATTCGACTAGGAAATTGTTTTCCACCGTGCTACAGTTGTTGCCCATTGTTGTGTAGAAAGCAAAGACGTATTTATGGGGACGTGTTAATTTAAAGTATTTTACTTTATAGTTATTTATGTTTAAAATATATTTATTCTTATTATTTATTTACTATAACTCCTTAGTTTATTTTCCAATAATTTTCGTTGTTCACCGGTTGAGATGCTTATCACGCGATGCAGAAGTGCTTTTTCCTTTCTTGCCTTGAAAGCTTTGCCGCCTCTCTTCCTTCGTGTGCGTTGTTTATCTTTAGGCTCCTTTATTGTTCTTTTCTTTAAGAACTCTTCTATGCTCCTTGGTCTGGGGCCTGGTAGTGGTGTTGGTCGATAGTGTGGAGCTTGCTTATTCGGCTCGATGATGTATTTTTGGTCTGGATCTGGTCGTATTGATTTCTCCGTAAGGATGAGGCACTTGTTGAAGACTCTGTTGAAGTCTTCTTGCGTTTGCAGCTCTGCTATTTCGCCGTCTTCTAATTTTTCGTCCGGTTCGTGAGGTGCAGGATCGCCATGTGGTGGATTTACGTTGATGTCGTGAGGTGGCACACTTTCGCTGGCATCAAGTGCGCAGCGCTTCCGCTTTTGATACTCGAAAAGGGAAATCCGCTTCAGATGCTTGCTGGCTCTAATTGTTTAGAATCAATTAATTGCCTGAGGGAAAAAGGATATGTGGATACCTACAGGCAACTCAATGGTTGCCGCAAAATTGGCGCTGGACTATCCATGGTCCGTGCTGCCGATATTTCTACGTTTATTTGCCGATAAGAAGGCAAAAGTTCTTGACTGCCAAAAAAGTAGGCAGTCTAATGGGACAGTAATAACGCTAGCTATGTCTCCAAAAGAACTGTGTTTATTCATTCCATTCTTCTTCTTAAATACTAATTCCATTACCTATCTTATCCCTACTCTAATTCTATTTACTTATTGATTAGTTGATTGCCTTGCATTCCCACGCTGTAAATTTGCTGAGTAGTCAATATTGCATCAAATTGATGCACGCGAATACAATTGGGTCATTGCACGATTGTTTACTTGATCGAGTCAATTTAAAAAGCTTGATATGATTTTCTAATTTTGTGAATGAGTTGATTTAATTGAGAAGCTTGATTTAAGTTCCCGTAGGTACTCACAGCGTAGGAATTGCATAAGCTTAGGCGTGTGCATAGGGTGGTGCAGTCGCATGGTTTTGTATATTGATTTAAGTATATTACATCCCGAATCTCATTTCCTGGGGTTCAGCCATATAGCGCCCGGTAACGAAATTCGACGGAAGGCAAACAATTCAAAAAAATCCAAATATCAATTACTCTCCGCTGCTCTAGAAAACTTCCGTGCGTACATCGAGCAAAGCTCACCCGAAAGAGCCGAAAATTCAAATATTCTACCAAACGGGAAATCCCAACTAAATCACAAAGCCTCGAACGATAGAACCGAAAAAGATATGACGCGAGCAAACAAACACTCGGGCAGACGTGACTCACCCAACAAGAATACGTGCTTCAGCGAAGCTCGCTGCCTGGGCCCACCCTACCATGACCCAGCGCTCGCTTATGAACTTGTTAGAGCGCCCTAGGCTAACCAAACACCACTTCAATCGGAACGACACCTGTTCGCGCATTTCAAGTGCAATCAACTCGCGCATGCTAAGACAGGTAATGACCCTGCAAACTGAAGGCATGCTCGGGTTGATCGCACTCATGCGCAATGTAATGTAGCCCAAATCGATTTGTATAACCCGCCACTATTTAATAGCATAGGCATTAAGATAGTCTTTTTAACTTCCCAGTATATGGGAAGTTCTTGTAATCGCCTCGAAAATCGAAATTGAAATTTTCAACATTTCTTTACGTTTTGAGGTCTATAGAGTATATATAAAGTGTTTTTAGAAAGGGAGATGTATGTGTGTGTGTGTACGTACGTACGTTCGTGGACACTTTTTTCTACGAGCACAACTCACGTAAACAAAGTCGTATCGACTTCGTTGAGGTGTCAATCGAAGCGTCTTTGCAATCTTAAGAGCTGATTAGTTTTGGGGACACTTCGGTCGGGGGGGGGGGTTGTTTTGCCTCTTTGAAGGTCATTTTTGTCATGCATTATATCTCGAGAATCAAACATACGATTTGCATGTTTAAGGTGTCAATCAACGCGTATTAAAATTTGCGTCAATTTCTCGAATTTTGAAAAAAATCGTTGGAGCCGTTTTTTTAATTTAAGAAAAAAAAGTGCAAAAAATTAGGTTTTTTTAATAAACAATAGATTTTTAACCTGATTTACGGAAGACAGTATTCAATTTTTATAAAATTTGTATACTTCAAGCAATGCTTGAAAAAGTGTCATCAAAACTTTTTCTCATGATAAAAAAAAACATTAAATAAAAAATAAAAAATCATTAACAGTCATCATGATCTTCATGGTCATTTCTTCCATTCACTATATCTCACGAACCAGATATAATATTTGCATCATTAAGGAGTCAATCGACGTGTTTTAACATCTTTTTGATTATTTTGACATTATCAAAATTAGTGATGGGCAAAAAAATGCAAAACTGTTGCAAAAAACAGTTTCGGAAAATGTAGCAGAAGCAACTGTTACGCAAAATGAAAAGAAGCAGTTGCTACTGAAACAGTTTTTATGCAAACATGCTTCTCAAAAACGACTAATCAATACGAAACGATATCATTTTTCGTTTGCAAATGAAACGATTGAAACGAAGCAGTCTATCCGCTACGAGCGAGAAATGTTGTCGTTGAGTTATGTTTACGTTTAGTAGCGATTGGTTTTTCTAATTCCAAGAAAATGTGTGTAAAATAGAGTGGAAAATTAGTCAATATTCATATTGAATAAAAAAGTTTCTAGTTTCAATTACTTTTTGACTGTTGTTTGCCAAGAATTTACTTTGTTTTTGGTGAATTGGTCTAATTAGAATTATGTTGTTAGGTTTTTGATAAAATTTCAATAAACGCAATAATTTTCAACATCAGATTACAAGAAACAACATCAAACGACGATTGATGTTAATGTTTCTTGAATTTGTGGCTATAGTTTTAGTTTTAATTGATAATATCTACTTAGTTTTAGCAGTTTCTTAAAAATTTAATAAGATTATGACGAATAAAGAACTATAAGTACATACTGCGATATTTGAAATTTTATGGAAAATTCACGAAAGCTCTTTCTGTTTAGTATCTAGTTCATTAAAAATAAATTCAACTCTACTGTCGAACAGTAAGTAAAAGTAAATTTTACCGAATTTAAGAAGTGTTCCGGAGCAAATAAATCCAGTGCACGCGTTCTCATCCTTAAAAGTAAAATACTAATTGTTTTGAATATTTGCTGATTGGTTGCAGTAAGTATTTTAACTTTGTTCACTTTCGGTACTTAAAAAAATTTTCGCAGTGGCGTCCAGACAAAAAAGTCGTATTTGGGATTATTTCTCAAAGGGTGCTGACAAAGCAGTTTGCAAAATATGCAAGCAGAGCATATCGTTTAAGTCAACTTTCACCAATTTGAAAATGCACTTAAAACGTAAACATGTTGGCATTTTTACGGAACTAGTGTCAATAGAAGTCAGAAACGAGACTACAAACGATACCAACAGAGAAGAAATGAATGAACCGAGGCCGTCAACTTCATTTGCTAGCTCTTCTTGCGTCGGAGATGTAAATTCAGTAAATTCTATTGCATTGCAGCCATCAGCCAAACGGCAAAAACTGATAGGCACATATATATCAAAAACTATTACGTTAGATCAAAAAAAGAGTATTGATCGAGATCTTCTAAATTTATTTATCAAAGACTTCCAGCCATTTAGTATTGTTGAAGACGCTGGTTTTTCTGGATTAATTAAGTGGATTCCTGGATATAATTTACCTTCAAGAAAAACTATTTCTTCCACTATGATACCAGCTTTGTACCACAATATGCTGGAGTTGACGAAACAAATGGTGTCTGAGAAAGCCAAATCAATCTGTATCACTACTGATTGTTGGACATCGTCGGCCACTGAAAATTATTTGGCAATCACTGGTCATTATATAACAGAAGATTTTAATTTTCGCACAGTACTAATTAAATGTTTCAATTTCACTGGAAGGCACACAGCAATTCATCTCGCTGAAGTTATTAAAAATGCATTGGCTGAGTGGAACTGTCAGGATAAGGTATATTAAATATTTTGAAAGCAATATTTTAAAATGGAAGAAAAATAACTTCGTGAGCTACCATCCACTAATCCTTATTCAACACTACACATATTTTGAAGTTTACATTTTAATAATGAACTGAAAGCTTTGTTTAGTTTTATAAATATTCTTAAGAAGAATGTCTACTTATGTTTTTTGCAGGTAAACGTAGCTGTTTCCGACAACGCAAGCAATGTAACGAAAGCTTTAAGTGAGATTTTAATGTTTGAACATTATGGCTGCTATGCGCACACATTAAATTTAATCGTACAAAAGTCCCTTTGTGAACTGCAGCCTTTATTGAATAAAATAAAGGTGATAGTTACGCATTTTAAGAGAAGCTGCTCAGCATTTGAAAAGCTTTTGAAATTTCAAATTTCTTCCGGTATTACAAAACCAAAAAAGCTTATTCCGGATGTAACTACTAGGTGGAATTCTTCATACTTTATGCTGAATCGTTTTGTGGAGTTAGAAGAAGCTGTTAGAGCTACTATGGCGCTTATAGATAAAGATTTGCCAACAATAAGTGCTAGTGAATGGGAAACTTGCAGACAATTATGCGACATACTTTGCCCGTTTGAGGAAATGACCCGATCGATGAGTGGAGAGCAGTACATGACGGGGAGCTCGGTAATTGTAGTTACCAGATGTTAACTTGGTGTTTGCGAGAAATTTGAGATTAATCCAAAGTACTCGGAAATAGCAAAGCACGTCAAATCTTCTTTGAAGCGGGGACTTGAAGAAAGGTTTGCCAGTATTGAAGGTCGCAAAAGCTTTGCATTATGTACATTGCTGGATCCAAGATACAAGCATCATGTATTTAAAAATCAAGGAAACATAGAAACCGCATAGAATTATATTTGTGATTTAATCGTGGATTTAATAGAAGGATCCAATACCGTTCCTAATCAATCGAAAAATCCGCAAAATTTATCTTGCTCGAAAAATATTAGCGCCTGGTCAATTCTAGACGATATTATGGAAGATCAGCATCCACAGCAAACCACATCATTCTCGAAAGGAATGAAGGAACTCAATACCTATCTTGAGGAAGACGTTTTGCCTCGTTTAAACGACACTGGCGAAACCAATTGTATTTTAGATTGGTGGAAGAAGCACCAACATGTTTATAATAATTTGGCGAAAATTTTTAAAGCTAAATGTAATATAGTGGCCACTTCCGTCCCTTGTGAGAGAATTTTCTCGAAAGCAGGTCAACTTATTAGTGACAGAAGAACACGGTTAACAACAACAAACAAAATGCTCATGTTTTTGAACGTCAATGGTAAAAATCATCTTGAATGATATTCAACATAAATTGTTTTTTAAGGATAGAATAGATAGATATAAATCTACAGAATAATACACAATAATAAACGAAATATGTTTTATTTTTGCATTCAATATTTCTTAATTGTTTTCATTCAGTGTCATAGAATAAAAATTAATTTAAGCACCTTTCATTATAATTTCTTACTTCTTACTAAATTTACTTTCAATTAAGTCAAGTTCAGAATTGTGTGAACGCATCTTGTGCGAAACACCTGTTCTTTTGAAACAGTTTTTTGAAACAGTTTCTTTTTCAGAAGAAACAGTTCGTTTTCGTTTTTGCAAAGTAGCAGAAACGCCCACCACTAATCAAAATCCGTTTCAGCGGTTTTTTTTAATTTAATAGAAGAAAATGCAAAAACTTAGGGTTTTTTTCATGAATATTTTTTTAACCTGATTTGCACAACACAGTAATAAATGTTTATAAAATTTATACATTCCTATCAGTTTTTGAAGAGAGATGATATGATTAATATTAACTCATTCCTGTTACTGCTATGAATACCTCTCATTATTATTATTTAAAGTAGTACTATTTTCAAAATTATTATTGTGTTTAATATTTTTAATGTTTATCTAGATATTACTGGGAAGTTGACCGCGTGGACCTAAAGGGTCGCACTTCGCGGCTTGTTAATTGTAAACTTTAAACGTACGGTTGCCGACCTGATAGCTGCATTGTGCTGACAGGTCAGCCATAAAATGTATAAAAATGAAAGAATGACACATAGATGTGTTGTTTTGATCTTCGGTCAATAATAGCTCAATAATTTTAGGATTATAGAGCCTTAAGTTTTCAAACGCTATACTTTTAGGATTATAGTGCATGCAGGTTAACTGCAAGAAAACGCTACTCAAGGGTTATTATTTGAGGATTTTATCTTTGATAGCTGCACGATTAGCAATTAACCCAAACGACACCTTTGCCTACCGAAATTTTAACTAATTAGAGGGACAACCCTCAAGAAAATTTGCAAGGCTCCCTTTAGCGCATCTTTATTTTCTATATTACAAGCAACCCCCACAAATTTAGATAGAAAAATTTAATAAGAATAACACAAACGAACATTAACAACAAGTAACCAATAAAGTACGTAAGCTTAGGTACAGTATTTTTTTCATTTTTTTCAAAAATAAATAAAATCACTGAAAATCAATAATAAATAAATAATGAGCAACTATAAGCAAATAGGAAAAATGAATAAAATTAGTAAAATAAAATAAATGGCTAACACCAATGTGTCGCGTGCTCAATCATAATTTATTTACAAATGAAGGAAAAAAATTTAAACATATTTCACAATTATACTCACATCACATAAAAAAGAAACTTGCATTTTTCTGTCATCCGACGGAGAACGTTCTCCATGGCAGTCCGTAAGAAACGCTTACAAAGTGACGAATGTTCAAAGAAAAAAAATGCAAAAAAAACATTTTAATTAGCTTTGAGCATTCCTTCGATTCAGCTTATCCGTTCTTTTGAACTATTTATCCTTCAGTCATTATTATCTCATTGATTTCTTTCATGAAAACGGCATGGTAACGGTCGTCCATTTGCTACCGTTATATTTTTAACCATGTAATCGTTAATTTTTAAAGTCATCAGCACTCTTTCAACACCAGTTGAAGCGTTCTAAAAGCTTAAATTTTCAACAGCAAAACCGTTATTATTTTAGTATGCAACTACAACAATCAACAGAATAGACTACAATCAAATTAATACATCAATGCAACCTTCTTAGGATGCATTCTCTAACACCTGAACTTCGCTAATTTCGTCACAAATGATGTGAGCGTAACTCCTTACATTTGATGCATAAATGCTGAATTACTAGGTGTATAATAAATTTGCTGTATTTAGTCAAAAAAACATATTTTTTCATAGAAAACAAAAACAAATTTATTCGAAGTACTTACCGTCGCTACCTACACATTTTTCCCATCTCTCGGGCAATTTGTGGATACCATGCCAAAAATATCCCTTTTTTTCGAGGCAAATCACTCATCAAGCCATTTATGAACGTTTTCGTAAGAATCCAAGTGATGCTCAGCGAGCGCGTGGCCCATCGACAAAAACAGATGATAGTCGGAAGGGGCCAGGTCTGGTAAATAAGCGGGTTGAGTGTGTCCAAGTATTTCGGATCATTTTTGACGTGTGCGATGTTGCGTTGTCGTAGAGGAAAATTAGCTTGTTATGCCTTTGTTGATAATCCTTCCTTTTTCATGCAGAGCACGGTGCAATTTGATTAGTTGTGGTAGCGGTGAGCATTGACAGTTTCACCAGGTTTCATCATCTCATAGTAGACGATACCCTGCTGATCCTACCAAACGCACAGCATCGTCTTCCGACCGATGCGATTTGGTTTTGGAGAAGATGTTGATGGTTGGCCGGGATCAACCCACGATTTCTTGCGTTTAGGATTCTCGAAATATATCCACTTTTCATCGCCTGCCACAATCCGTTGCAGGAACGACTTTCTATTTTGTCTGGCGAGCAAGATTTCGCATGTGTTTTGACGTCGCTCCATCTGCCTATCGTTTAGTTCATACGGCACTATATTGCCAATGTTTTGAATTTTTTCTATGACACTCAACTGCTCGGCGAGCATTTTTTGCGATTCGTCCAAAAGAGCCTGCAATTGATGGTCCTCAAACTTCCTGGTCCGATTTTCACGCTCCTTGTCCCACAAGTCAAAATTGTCGTCTTTGAACCTACGAAACCAATCTCGGCATGTTGTTTCCGTAAAAGCACTGTCGCCATAGGCCTCCATAAGCATTCGATGCAATTCGGCAGCCGATTTCTTTAAATTGAAGCAGGAAACCGGAGCTTCCCGCATATGCTCTTTTTCTGGCACAATACTAGACATGATTACCAAAGGAAAAATTTATGTTTTTGTATGAAATTGCTGACAATGTGCACTGATTAATGTTGACAGATGCCAAACTAATAAAAAAAAGTATGACATGTCCATGGTAGCTTAATACGCTTACTCACGCCGTCTATGACCAAAGAGCGCATTTGAGCTTATACGCCTGGTGCACTCCAACATTCACTATCCTCCAAAGTTCCCACGATTTCCAACCAATCGCGTCGCATGAACTGGAATTCATGTGTTGCACCACATAATCTCTTAAAAATCGAATTATAAATGTTAGTACGTTAACGTTTCGCCGGAACTATGTTCAATTTACATGAACATGACACAAAACCAGCGTGTCATGCTTTTCATTTTGTCTTAACGCCTCCCATACTGCTTTCAATCGTTGATTATCGTTTCAATCGTCTAGCCTTGGACTTCCTCGTATAATATGGTACGTGCTGCCGTTTTTGGTACATGACTGGTATGATAATTCAATGCAATATGCTTAGCTAGTTAACTCTCGTCGAGGCACTAGATAAACAAAATCAGAAGCGGTTTGCACTCAAAAGGTTTTCAGGCGTAAGCTACGGAGCTCTGTTGATTACAAATATCCGAATAAATAAAAATATCTGAAATATCCAAAGAACAGTTTTTCCATAAAAAGTAGGCCATGCTATGCACAATTGGTTGATATTATAATATTACTGCCGCCCACTTCGCCCTATGAAATTTGCCTAAAGAAGTGGAATGATAAGTATACTTTCGAACCTGAAAGGTTAAAGTAATATCTTACCAGACCATCATTCTAGGAAAATTTCAATTTTTGTACGATAGTCGCAGTTACTTCTGCACTTTCAGAAACGGATCAAAAATATTTAGCGTCTCCGGCGTTTTCGGTTCCTTCAAACAGAATGACATTCACTGTATATATTAAAGTTTCAAATAATAGAAGCTGGCTCACAGCAGAACATGACAACAAACGAGTGTTTATTGCATCTCTGTCGGATGAATTTCGGTTTACAGAATTAAAGAGTGAAGTTCACTGCATTATTCATAAAACTTTTGTAAAGTTAATCTTTTTATTTACTCCTGAATAGTACTTGTTTGCGCGTTTCAATTCTAATGATTTTTATCGAAATATTATTATTTACTACAATCGATATCTACATATGTACCGGATTCATCAATTGTCGAAATTTTTCCTCGATAAACCGGACTAAGTGTTCGATAAATTTCAAATAAATCAATAGTTTCTGGCAGCTTCAACATCTCAACCGAAACGCGTCAGGATTCAAATGCCACTTCTGGTGTTGCTCTATTAAGCGTGTATTTGAATATGATTTGCTACAAATGTCACAAGTCAGCAATGCTCGCCTTTATGCTGCCGTAAGAGTCGGTTGCATGAAAATTGTCTATGACAGTGTTCGCACGAGAATGCGTCAGGATTGGAATGACACATTTGATGTTTTTTCATGGAACTCTTAGATGCAAATGATTTACCACATTTGTCACATGTAAACAACTCAGGATTCGAATGTAAGGTTTCATGATTTACTAAGCTGTTCTTACACGAAAACCTTTTATCGCATTGGTCACACTTAAATGCGTCGGGATTCGTGTGCAACATTTTGTGGTCATTCATCGTATGCTTGTTTGCAAATATTTTTTCACATTTGTCACATGTAAGTAACTTAGGATTCGAATGCGTGATGGTATGTTTTACTAGGTTGCCCTTACACGAAAACCTTTTATCGCATTGTTCACACTTAAATGCGTCAGGATTCGAATGCAAAATTTGGTGCTCATACATAGTACGCTTCTCTGTAAATGATTTTTCACATTTGTCACATGTAAGCAACTCTGGATTCGAATGTATGATTTTATGTTTTTCTAAGGTGTTCCTGGACAAAAACGTTTTGTCGCATTGTTCGCACTTAAATACATTAGAATTCAAATGCCACATTTGGTGCTCATTCATCGCCTGCTTAGATGTGAATGATTTTTCACATTTGTCACATGTATGCAACTCACGAACCGAATGTGTGGTTTCATGATTTACTAAGCTGCTCTTACACGAAAACCTTTTATCGCATTGTTCACACTTAAATGCGTCAGGATTGGAGTGCAACATTTGGTGCTCATTCATCGAATGCTCAGTTGTAAATGATTTTCCACATTTGTCGCATAGCCGTAGCGCAGAATTCGAATGAATGAGTGTATGCTTGTTTAAGTTGCACTTAGATGTACACCTTTTACCACATTTCTCACACTTAAATGCGTCAGGATTCAAATGTAACTTTCGGTGGTCATTCATACAACGCTTATTTGTAAATGACTTTCCACATTTGTTACATGTTTCAGGATTGGAATGCAAATTACCCTGTTGCTTCAAAGGGTATTGATCTAATAACCTATCACCACGTTTCTCACACTTTAAAATAACGGTGTGGTGTGTGTCTGGATCAGAAGCATTCGTCGGAAGAACACTTTCTTGCAAGATGTTTATCCTCAGCCTCTTTAAACGTACAATGGACGTCGGGCATTCTTTAAGCTTAGTGCCACTGAAACTTGCTGCTTTTCCTTGATACTCTTTCGTTGTTGCTTGGTGTTTGGACGTGTTAGTATATATTTCACATTTAGAGTACTCAGCACTTTCGCGTCCTGTTCTGTAGTCACACAATAACGCTCTTCGTGTTTCAAAATCATCATGGAACCTGAAAAGATGGTTGACGTTTAACAAAATCTCATAGTGTGGAGCACAGCGTATGCAATAAGCAGTGGGCAAACTTGCTGTCGGAAAATAACACAAAAAATTAGCAATTAAAAAATAAATAACAGAGAATTATTTGAGTCCAATGCGATGCAGACAATCAAATATTTGTGTTGATCAGAACAAAGCATATGGTTTTGTCTCGTATAACCACGGGGACGATTGCATGGGGTGCTTTTAATTGGTAGTTTGTCTGCTGTGTTTACATATGCTGTGGTCTGAGGTATCAAATTTAGCGGTAAGTGCGGGAAGAAGCTTTATGTTATAATTGCAATGGATTTAGAGGCAATTAACCATGAATTCAGTGATGAAAGAGAACAATGAAAAGAACTAGGTCTGAACAGACAGCGTTATTCTAACATCTTCAATGCGATCGTTATGTACGGAAAACTTAACTATCAGGAAGTAGAAACCACAAATATTTCGTGGAATAAAAACCACATGTTCTGAATAATATCACACAACAAATCAGTGTTCTAACCAAACGTCAATCTGCCTAAAAGATTAATATTTTTTTCAAACCAGTCGTGCGAAAGAGTTTGAACGGTTTTTGCAATGTTACGATTTTATGTTTTGCTCAGTAGCAACAATTACGTAGTCTATAGATAGACCGCATAAAAGACAGAAGAAGTGGATCAATTTAATATAGAAAATGGCTTTCAAGCAAGTACTGGGGATAGCTTGCAGCAACGCATAAAAAACATATCACCAGCGTAGATTTGAAACCACGACCGCTTGCGCCGCGGCCTAGTGTTCTACCATCGTGCTTCACTACTGCCGGAAGCATTTAACGATAAATTCTATAGATTCATGTGTTTGTCTCTTTTTACTGTCGCTTTTTCGTTTCATCGAGTTTGATTTTACACCGATTCTAAAGAAGTTTTCACTTCAAATTTTTTTAAGCGGTCAAGCTAAGAAAAACGATTATTATAGAAAGAAGTGGTTTTCCGTAATGGAAAGTTTGCACAGATTAAGAGAAACCCATATTTTTTAAGAGAGGATTCAAAAAACAAAGATCATCATCATTAATAATAACATATAGAAATCTTAAAAATTTCCAAGTTTTTTTCTAAACTACCAAACGTGTGGAGCTTGATCGGTAATTTTTAATCAAAACATGAAAAATCACGTATTGATTCATCGGAACGAATGATTCTTGAATATAAGCTCAGTAATTTAGAAAAAAACAGTGTTCTCATATCCAAAAAGACGACACAAAACTAAGAAAAGAAATGCGATGCTTTGACTGTGGCTTACCAGATCATATACGAACACAGTACACTGCAGATAGTTGCAGCAATAATATAAAAACGGACATTACGAAAAACGCCGTTTCAGACGTGGTACAAGGTCAAGATATCAAGTACTTGCCTGCTACTTGTTAAGCTTTTCAAAGTTGAACTTAACATAATGTGTTTGGAAGCTTTCATTTTTGTACTGGCTAATTTCTTCAAAGGCTGCTTGATGAAAATTTCGAATTCGTCAAGCTGTTTAAGGTCTATTGTGAAAGTTAGACCCATCGAATAGGTCTGGCTTCTTAAATATTAACTTAAAATAGTTATTTGAAGAGAATATATTAGTCCCAGCTTTTATACTTTAACGTGAGAGAGTGTATGTACGACCCTCCTTATTACCTGATACCTGGCGAAGGCACCATCAGTCAAGTTTTATAACCCCCAAACATTGTACTCTGCATTGAAGAGAACAAAAAAAATGTCATCAAAATTTCAACCTTTATACTTTAACGTATGTCTGGCAGGCCCTGGCTAATAGTCTATTAGGTAAACTATAAAAACATAAAGTCAACCGGATTTGCAGTAAAAATTGTCACCACTTCAAACATCTTTGACAAACGACATTCCAATCACGTATCGCTTAGCAGCTCTGAGAAGGGAATTTTTTCAGAAATCATGGACGATTTTTAACATAACACAAGATATTTAAACAGCAATGAGCTGGCTCACTAGTGAAATTGGTACATAAAAAACGAAGAGCACCAACTATGGGTTGATTACCACGAACTACATATTACAAAGAATTGATGATCAACTTAACCTTTTGGCAAATAACAAACACTTTGGATATGCCAGCCGGATTCTACCGAAGTCCAATAAGTGGACCAATTAAAAAAACAGCTTTTGGGTCACCAGATAGACATTTTGAATTTTCAAAAATGCCATTTATATTGTCAAATGAATCGTTTCAATTCAATTCCATGTGACACTGTACACATTGACTGTGTGCGACCTTTTATCGATTCAGGAAACAATAATCGTTTTGGTAATCGTCGACACTTTTACCAAATTTAGAATCTTAAAGCCATTAAGAACACTTAAAACAGAAGAGTGGCTTAAAGCCCTAGGTAGAACCACATCTATATAATCAAAGCATTCAATGTTCTAGTGAAAACTGTATAGCATAAGCAAAAAGCCTTGATTTCTAATTATAAATTTTTTAGAATAGATTTGAGAAGCTTATGCAACCATTAAATCTGTTGCAAAATTTGAAACATTTAACAAATTTGCTGACACTGCGCTACTTTTCATGTAGATGTTTGTGAAAATATATAAGATACGAAATTTAGGAAAAGTTGGCAAGTCTGCATACCTCTGAGCAAATATTCGGCCAAGAACTGGATTAATATGAATTCATACGATTATTGGCTGTTTCATCAATAATTCATATGAGGTCAAACATTGAGCATCGAACATGCATCAACTTTTAATGGGTACCGAACAATAGCAAATGAATCCAATCTAAGTGAGTTTTTATTGTGATATTTTCACCCCCAACGTTGTGCAATTGCCATTTTATTGCACATTCAAACGTTTTCATTGCAATACAACGGAAGAAGAATAATGGCAGATAAATAGCAATAGTAAAACTTTACAACGTGCACATTTGTATGCTCAACTAATGGTTCAGAACAAGCAACAATTCAATTGAACGAAAGTGGACATAGAATCCAGACTCATCAACGAATGAGTTTCTCGCGACTATCAAAATTGAAAGGAATAACTGTTTTCGTCGGAAATGTTGCGTTGTAGGACTTTAAGCGTGCAGGAGATTTTCACATACTGATTCCGAGAGGCTAATTTTTGATAAGGCACTTTCATCTAAAATAATCTGAAACTAACATTATACTTAATAAATGAGATAAAAAACAACACATTTGTTCTTACTGAAAAATTTTATGCCAAGGAAAATTGATGACAGACTGATAAATGAAAAATAAAAATACTATTCAGCAAACCACCACCTTCACTCCTCAACAATGCACTCACCACTATGTCGTTAAAATAGTTGCTTTTTATTAGTGCCCAATTATCTCTTAGACCGTAATGTTTCGCAGATTTAGCTTTGTGGATGAAAACTCATATCGTTTGGGAGGATACTTTTTAACGGTTGGCCACGATTGTACACTTTGGAAGAAATTTTATTAGCTTAGGAAAAACATCCAAATATTGCAGTAAAAGATTGAAAGCATTTGAGAAAGCATACAGTTGTTGCCCTGAAATACAAGACCAACGCTGTTACAATCAACCTTCTTAACCAGCATCCCAAAGTGAACATCATGGTAGAGAATTTTCACTTGTCCTATCCCAGCCTCACATTCGACATTTGGTAACATTTCGAATTTGATTGTGCAATGAATGTGCGAAATAAAATTAGCGACATTTCTTCAGCTCAACACGTTCAATTCCGCTGTAGATTATAAGTGTCAGAGCAAACCTTCACTCCAGTATCAGTGACTCTTAAAAGTGTCCGTACAACATCTACATTCAGTAGCGATGAGGCTTAATAAGCGGTAAAACCCCATTAATATGTGTGCGTTACAATTCAATTGTGATACGCAAAACCATTTATTTATTTGAAAACCGCCCCAAGAGTTAAATTATAACACTTTGTGATATGTCTTTGAGTGAAGACTCATTGATAATACACAGATCTTGGGCGTTAGTCCCTGTTATGAACGTTCGTGTCGGAAATCGCGCTTGAACGTTTCAAGTTTGCTTTAGATCCATTGCAGGCTCCAAAACCATGTTTACGAAGTATTTTTTTAGCAACGTTAGTTTATGTTTTCGAACAGATCATTAATTTGCTACAGAAATTTCGCCCAATATACAATTATTGATTGCAGAAAGCTTCACATACCTTTTATTACTAACACCACAGCCAGTCGCACCATTTCTACTGCCATCTCGTTTTGTATCCTCCAATACAACAACTTCGCAAATGTCACCTTTGCATTGTGATGTTACTGCTAGGGAGCTCTTGTTCTGCTCAGAACTTTTTACGTTGTCGGTATGTTCGTCTGCCAACTTCGCTTCTTCTTTAACTAAAATATCGATGATCTCGCTTTCCATTGGTGACCGAGCATCTGAAAATTCATTTGAACATTCCTCGTAGTCATCCTGGGCTTTGCAGGCTTTATCATTAATATTTAACTCGTATAATTGCTTCGAGCAATTTACGCTGTCATTCGAACTAACTCCAGACACTTTAACTCCATTTTGTTCGTTGTTTTCATCCACTAGTTCGATTCTATATTTATCAATAACTTTACTACAGCCAGGCTAAAATTATTATTATTACATCAGCAGTAATTGCTTACCATGAGATATTATTACATCAGCAGCAAATGCTTACCATGATTTTGTTTTCCAAACACTCAATCTCTTCTTCGTCGCCTGAAAACATTTCTTCCTTAACAACTATCTCAGCAACTAGAGTCTTGTGTGCCTTTGTTTTCTTATTATTTTCACAAAAATTGGCCGTTGGTGGCTTTTCTGTTGCATTTTTGTGACACCGGGAAACAATGCTGAGTTTGTCACAAGTTGCCTTATATTGTGACATAAGGTCGTATGCAAACTGCAACTCGCGAGAACATGCGTGGCAGATACACTGCGGTAGTAAGTCGTCTTCCACGATCTGTTGAAGAAAAGATGTTACTTTCACAAGTAGTACTTTACGAAATCGTGCAACGAACTAATCTAAAAATTGGTTTCGTTAATCGATATGAAAGAACACATCGGTTTTTGGGAGTCAATGTATTGTAGTGCTACAAATTTTCATCAAGGCGGAAATTACGATTCAACTGTTTACGTATTGAGAATATTGTTAGTAAAATTACTCTCAAGCTGCCCAGAGGGACATGTGAATAAATTAACTTTTGAAAATAGCCCGGTTGTGATTATTAAATGGAAGTGGTAAAAGTGGTGAAAGCAGCAGTTGCATCACTCAGAGCAATATACAGCAGTTTTTTAGCATTTAACATGTTCAATGCTGCCCGGAAAAGTAGAATCTAACTTACCGGGACAAAGAAACTTTTTTCGTAATAATTTTTATTAGAATAAAAATCAATCTAAGAAAAATATTTGCATTACTTCGAAGCTATTAGATCACTGAGTAAATGTTTATTTCAATGGGCTCATTACAGGAAAAAATTCATCTATGGAAAACGCCAAACGCAGCTGGTTCTGTGACTCTGGAATCACATGCGCCTGATGCTAGAAACCGTTGCGTGCACATGATATAGTGTTAATCCGTAATAAAGTACATCAATCTTCATCCTGTTCCACTATTTACATTTAAAAAGGCCAAATCCTCATTGTTAATATTACGTCACTATTTACAGTGAACTGAAGTGGATGAAGATGTATTTTCGGCGATGAATTTCAACAGCTGATTTTTTTGGCATCCGTTTCGATGTGCATACAATTTGTTCCTCCATACTATGAGTTGTTTTTTGGGCTCTTTTAGCCCGGGGACATCTTGGACAGTCTTGAGGCTTTCCTCGTGTTTCAGTGCTTCGTGAAACATTTTTAACACTCTAGTCAGTTGACAATTTGTCGATATGACAAGCCTGACTCTCTCAAGATTACAATCTTTAGTCTAACTAGAGGAGTGCAGCTCTTAGCCTTTCCCATCGATTTTGAAATTAACAACCATTTTCAAAACATTGAAAATCACGTTTAAGCTGCAATGAATGCAACAGACTTTTGCAAACTGATCATAAGAAATTTGCATGGTTCGTAACAAATAATGCATGTCTGAAATAACCTTGGAGGGATCCAAACAAAAAACCACCCGACCGAAGTTTTCCAAATATAATCTGCTCGCGAGTTTGCAAACACGCTTCGATTGACACCTCAACGAAGTCGATACGACTTTGTTTACGTGAGTTTTGTTCGTAGAAAAACTGACAATGCTGCCGTGCAATGGCCAAACCGTCTAAATGACATTTTTCAAGATTTTGAGATATGTGCGTTTAGGAACATTATACCTTCCCTTCTTTCATATGAGCTTAACATTTTTTTTCATTTCCCTCCCCTTCAAGAGTTATGACACTGGCCATTCCATCTATAATACATCTTGCTGCCAATTTCACATAAAAAAATGGCAAACCATCTAAAGTCTTTTAGACGGTTTGTCCATTGTACAGCTATACAAATCAGAAGGAAAATAAACGTCTATAAGCATTTAGTTCGATTTTTCGTTGCATATCTAGTCCAGCCAATTGGGAGTTTGACCGTGCATTTTTAAAAGACAGAATTTTTTTTATTGCAATGCGTGGGAAATAGTATAATTAGCTTAAGTTCACTTCCCTGGGATTCCCGATGATGGCGTTTGGGCTCCATCTTGAAAGCAAAAGAAAGTGGGGTACCCCCATATCTCCCAAACCTTGGCTTCCACAAGAAAGTTGTGTATGGCAAACTTGCGTAGAGTATAATGTTTTGCTTGTCTCACTCCTAACTTGTAAACGGTTCATTTTAGGTCAAAGTTGAGTGGAAATAAAAATTGCGCAATAAAATTTTCTATTAGATAGGATTAGTCAAAAATCCTCAAACATTTAATCCTTGTCGCAAATTGCAATAAATATAAAAAACAGGGGGAAAAAGCCATTTTTTATTTAATTTTTTTCTGCCACTTAAAATGCATTTATGACCTTTATATTTTGGTTGAAAAATCTTTACAACATCATAAAACAGCTAACAAATTTTCATCAAAATCGATTTAGTACATTGGCCATAATAATTGTGCAAACTAAATTTATTTTAATAAAATCAAAAATTTTGAAAGCTTGCAAGTCAGAAACTTAAACTTATAAAAGTTTGAATTTTTTTTTCACATTTGAAAGAGCACTTCACTTATCACATGCACTTCACAAAATTAAAATCGGATAAATATGGTGGCCTCAGCAATTTTTGCTAAGCTTGGTAATAAACTCTAAAATTGTGCTGAGCGCATGCGCATTCAGTCGTAGGAGCCATGCTCCCATCAACAAAATCCGCAGCCGCCCAGTACAATTTTAGAGTTATATATCCTAGACTGTTTATATTTACTTACAACTAAGGTGCTCGTATCTTATAAGAAGGTACAGGCGAACTTACCGCAATATTTCATTTACACATAAAGAAATTGAGTCTAACAATTGGATTGAATATTATATATTCCTAAATCTACTATGAACAGCGCCACTTGTCATCGTCCAGGTCATACACTGTTGTCAGCCACCAATATTTCCTCGATCGCGCTGAGTTTCGGTGATCTACAAGTCCCGCTTTCGAATGTTTTAGTTGGATGCTCCAATGTTGGTTATAACGTGTACTTGAGTAGACAATATTTTTCGGGGTGCACCGTCGGGGACATGGTAGATCAGGGGGTTTTCAAACTGGTCAGAGATGAGTCCGGTTTCATCCAGATATGGAAATGCTTCTGCGGGAATTAAATCCGTTCGAAATACAGTGAGTTGGGAAGAATGGGTGGCTTATCCAATTATTATCCAAGCTCGGATTAAACGCCTTGGCAACATAATCTCGCACTATGAACACACCAATTCTAGGAAGCTCGGCCGCGTCGTGGATCCTTTGGTTACTTACGTAGTGCCTGTATTCAGTCTCTTCTTTTCTGTGAACTTTCAAGCATGCGCGCCAGCTTTTCCTGCCGAAGACTCCAATCTTTTCCATTTGCTAATCAATCAAATTGAAAAAATCAAACACCTATACGTTATGATCGGTCATATTATCGCTTTGTAGCAGATGAGCTTGAGTAGGGGACAGAAGTGCTTCGAGTGAAATAGTCTTCGAAGGGACATGAAGGCGTTCCTCACTTTGAGCATTTGCATATCAACGTGCTGGGAGTAGTACAAATGCTGGTCCAAATACAACCCCATCTAATCCAAATTTTGTGGGGAATTCGTTGAGCGATCTCGGAACATTCGTTATTCACAATATGAAACTCTTTCCAATTTCGCTTCAAGACTCTATTGGTTTCCTGGAAGATGTGCCTGAACAAAATAGTCTCGCACTTTTGCAAATTGATTTTCATCTTACAGGTTGAAGCGAATTGCTTGACCTTGTTGTACATTATCTGTAGTTCCTTTTGTGCCTCACTGGCCTTGGTGTCAGCAGCGTCGACAATCAGTTCATCAGTAAATGCCGCAATCGAACGAATTGGTGAAGACTTATAGTTAAACGCATTCAAGAGCCCGGGAATGTAAATTCAAAACAGAAGTGACGAGATGATGGTCCCTTGTCGGAATCCATTAGACGCTTGAAACAGTCGTGTGGAAGTAAATTTTCGCTTAAGATATCAATTTTTCCCTACAGCATATTTTGACTACATTTGAAGAGATGATGAGGGAACTTTAGTTGAAGCAACTTGGAAATGAGCTCATCTCATCATACACTATGGAATGCCTTTTCCTTATGAATGTGTTGGCGTAACGTCGCGGCGAGTCGTTGAGCAAAGGTTGGAATACTTTGCTTATGCATCAAGGTATGTAGGTATAGAGGTATATGAACATGGTATGCCGTTGCAAATGTACTCTTCTGTTCTCCCTCGTACCATAGCACACCGGCGACGAGATGTTTTTTGTGCGGAAGTGATAATTCAACGAACATTTATTCATCAATGTCACGTCACCATTAAGGAGATGCGCAGAACGATCCAATTTGGACACTCGAAGGATCATACCATGTCTTGTCTATATACCATGCTATAGACCAGATATCCTCTTCTGAGCTTCCAAACGGATTCGTTTCATGCGTCTTTACAACCTGACTTCACATTTATGGACAAGTCACAAGTGCCTAATGGAATAACTACTTATACCAAAAAAACATCAATTTTGACGTCACAATAAAGGCTTTCTTGCACGGAAATAGCCATGCACAGTAGCTAAACTGTCTTTGGGTATGATTTTTTTAATTACTATGCATCCTTCTCAATTAACCGGATACCTACCTTCCTTAACAGGACACTCGTCTGACAGGTGTCCGGTTACGCGAGATGTCACTGAGGCATTATACGAAATTTGAAAACATTTACAAACGACACTTACCGAAACTCCGCCGACAAGCCGTAGTTTCGTCAACAAATCCTCATTCTCTTCCTCGAAAATCAGCGCCACATCCTTCTTCGATAGGCATACACGACACGCGAAGTCCCCGTGCATTGCAGCTATGCTCGCAGGAAGGACTTCTGTCGAAAAACATGCACAGTCCTTGTTCCTGCAGAACAAACAGCGGATTCCGTTGCTTCCGATATAACACATGAATACGCGATGACATTGACTGTCAAAGTCTATCCATGGAACATAATGACTATTTATTACCGCTTTGTTTTGCACTCTGTTTCCGTTGTCTATGTTCTTTCCGCATTGACAAAGTGAATAAACACAGCATGCAGTGAGATGTAGAGAAGAAAAATCTTGCTCCAGCACACGATCCACAGATGCCAACAATGGAGGTCTCATAAGCACTGCCAGTGTTGCAGGGGATAGATTTCGGGGACTATTTGAAAATTGATGGTTTTGTTCCAATTGAACAATTTATATACATACATTCATACATACAGTCCAAGTCCTTTCAGCCGAATTGCCATCTGCCAGACAAGTTAGTTCAACTTAGAGGGATTTAAGGATGAATTCCACTAAGAGAATGTTCATTTGCTCATTTGCATAATAAAAACCACAAACCTTAATATTAGAAATAAATATTCAAAATAAAATCATCGAAAATTCATACCATTGACTTCCTGCCTTGAAAAATTCTGCATATTATGTGTTATGATTTGAAAAGCTCTGTTATTTTAGATTGTTGGTGAATATTATTTATTTTGATGAAAGATTTATCGAGGTGGAATAAACTATTATATATTTCATCTGGGACGTTTTCAGTTATTTCAACAGCGTTATGTAATGTGATTGCTTCCTGCATTTGCTTTCTTCTGGGGCTTCGGAACACTACATTCTTCTGTATCGTCTTCCTTATCGCTTACATTATTGTCATCCGTAGTAACGTAGTTCAAAATTTGACCCACGTTAGGCGGTTCAGCTACTAGTAAATCATCATCAACACGCAGATAATTTTCTCAGTCACAATCTCCTGTATCATAAACTGCAGTGTGTAAACTTTTTCAAATGCTGTCAATATCATCTTCGGCATTTTCGTTATTTGTTACTTGTTGCAGTTGAGCAAGGGGAATATCGACTTATTCATTTCAATCCTCCGCGAGTTTAAACCCTGCAATGGGGAATGGTCAGCGGAGAAACGCCTTCACGAGAGAAGTCACTTTATCTTTACTGTGCTTGCCTCCAAAGAACTTACCCCCCTTAAAAGCAAGGGTTCTTGTTGGCAAACCCTTGAGAAAAACACCAGTCTCGTCAACATTGAAAACATTTTCGGGTTTGAAATCCTTAAGCAATTTCGGTAAACTTGTTTTCCACTGATGACTTTTTTTGTGGTCAACCGATGCACTTTCGCCCGATATTGCTTTTCCTGAAATTTCAAATCTGGATTTCAAGCGATTTAGCCAACCATCACTAGCTTTAAAATCAAAGTTATTTAACCTTTTGGCTTTTCCGCCTCATTTTCCCACTCATGCCGGGATTTTAATACAGACGTTTCAAATTTTCCCTTTCACTCCATATTGACGACATAGTATTTGCTGGTATGTCAAATTCACGTGCTATATCCTTTGATTTCATGTTTCCTTCTTCAATTTTATTTATAATACGTATTTTCGCTTCTACATTTAACATCCTTAGTTTCCTCGAAGTCATAACGTGAAAATCATTCAAAGAACTTTCTAGTACAAAGCTAAAAATAAAACTGTCCCTTTTCTTACCAGTAATTGCGTAAAATTAGGTGAGACTTTTCCAACTATGCAAGAGATCTGCACTGATCTTCTTTCCAATTAATTTGACAACAAATAACCAATGTTAACCAATTGTCTAGGAGTTACACGCAAAACACAATCGATACTAATCCATTAAGCCGAATAGACAAAGTAAACTAATGCAATGTTCTTGGAAAGTAGACCGGAACATCTGTGTAAACATCAGAAGAATTTTGATCCATGCTAAGGATGTATTTAAACAAAGTCTAGATATTGCCATTCGAAAAGTTTTATACAATTAATTATGCTAATTCAACTTACAGATACATATAGATACATATATATATATATGTATATTTATATACATCAATTATGTGTGATACTGTGATGTATCCACAAACATCTTTCAAACATTAAGGTGATGTATTTATCATCAAATAAATAAACCGCTTCATGAATGGACAGATAGCGGTTATCACCTCGTGAATTTTCCTTTTGCACTTGTTGTAGCGAACATAGATATTTGTTTTTCTGGTTGCTGGTGTCATGTGGAAGATTACGAGTAGTGATAAATTATTGCATCTCTTAGTGCATGACCTCTATCGTGGAAAGCATAATTTTGTATATTTTTATTCAGATCATAAGTGATTTACCACCAACGGGTGTTAGCATTAAGATGCACTCTAATAAGACTACCCTCGATAGTGCCTATTTATCTTCACTTCAGGTAATGCCTATCATCGGCAAATATAGTCCTTGACCAGTGGCATCAAAATTGTGCGGCCGTTTTTCTATTAAATATTCTTGCATGTTTATTAATTTATCTATCCCCTCATTATAGGCACCAAGGAAAAGAAAATAGTATCAAAGGACCAAAAAGAAAAACATGGCGATCCTACTACATTACAATACACTACAACTGAATATAAAATTATGTGTACCTTTAGTCTATGGATACACAATAAATGTACTTTAAATCATCCATAACTTTTTCCATTAGTATAGAATAAAAAAGGGTTTTGCAAAATTAAAGAGAAAAATAAATGAAAAAAATTAGTCTACTGGAAGCAACACAAACCATCACTGGTGCTTCTGAAATCGGCTCATAATCATAGCATTTCAGACGGAGGCTCTACTACTGTGCTGATTTTGGTTCAAGGGCGACAGCTCTCGTGAAATGAGTTAAAGAAATAATAAGATGCACTGCTGCTGGACTACATTTACAGCTTACATTAGAAATCAAAATGCATCAATCTGAAAATCAGTTACCCAACTTTTTTCGCCCCACCTTTTTCGCATAGTCATTCCAAAGACAAATACAAACGAACGCGATGCGTGCCTATGCATAACTCATGGTATTATCGATTTTCTGCATAAAGTCGCAAATAACAAACTTGAAAAATTTTGTTAACTGAAATTTTTTCTGAATGCAAACCTAGCGTTTAAATTTTTCCTGTAATCACACCTACTAAAAACCTCAAATGAAATGATTTTCCATCATCGCTTTGGACCAGGCATGAAAAAATACTTCGATGGCAGTCGCAAGCAGTCAGTTTTATTTTCACTTTCCAAATCGGCAAGAGGCAATATGCAGTTAAAGCAATGTCTTGACAAAGCTGACCATATTGAATTCTTAAGGGATCATCTCAGCGCAAGTTTTTTGGAAATTGTTTTATTAATTAATTAATATTTTTATTAACATGTTACATTTTGATGACGTAATTCGAATTGCTAGGAGTAGTCATTTTCCTATTAGGGGTAACAATGAACATTCGAAAAAGACGAAGGAATATCGTCAGCAGATTTCACATACAAATCTCAAACTCGACGTGTTTTCAAGAAACGACGCTTCTCAGAACGATGGCAGAATTCAAACGAAGAGTTTTTGAGCTCTCCGATTCAGATTTCGCCACATCCTTTTTCACACTATCCCTTAATGCCCTAGTAAAGCTTTGGTTTATTTGAAAATTTCATATTTTTTTGAACAAAAACTTTCGGAAAATTGGTCTAATTTGATATTGAACTGACCACTATTTTGTTAATTTTTATCGAACCCCATACGTCTTCAACTTTCATATTAGTTAAGGATTTTTTATTTCAGCACATTTTTAAAAGCCTAGGACTTTATACAATCAGACCGGACTCATTATAAAATTTTGTGCCTTAAAAAAAATTATGAAACAAAAGTAGACGCTTGTTCGGCTGCTGCTAGTTGAGGTCGTATGTGCACATCATCCTTGGTTGAAATAATCGGAGTTTTTCCTTTCCGGAAAATTTCTGTTGATTGTTTTTCATTATATGCATTTCGAATAAATTAACGAGAAAAATTAACTGAGTGAATAGCATTTTTTAGGTGTTAATCTTTTCATTTACTACTCAATAGTTCATTTACTAATTAAAAGTTCGATTTTTCGATACATTGCAAATTATGGATATGATATATACCGATAGTTTTTAGCAACTCCAACATCACTACCTAACCATGTCAGACTTCACTTCTGATGCTGCTTCAACGAGCGTACATTTAAAAATAGTTTTCCACATTTGTTACATGTAAGCAACTTAGGATTAAGAATGTATGATTTTATGCTGCCGTAATCTTCCGCTTGTCGTAAATCTTTTGTTACATCGTTCGCACTTAAATGCGTCGGGATTCGAGTGCAACATGATATGGTTATTCAGCGAATACTGAGTTCTAAATAATTTTCCACATGGTCATAACGCAGAAGTCGAATGAATGAGCGTATGCCTTTTTAAGTTGCTCTTAGATGTACACCTTTTACCACATTTCTCGCACTTAAATGCATCAGGATTTAAATGTAACTTTCGGTGGTCATTCTTCGACTGCTCAGTTGCAAATGATTTTGCGCATTTGTCACACGTAAGCAACCTAGGATTCGAATGTATAATCGTATGCTTTAGTAAGCCGCTCTTAGATGAAAACCTTTTGTCACATTCTTTGCATTTAAATGCGTCAGGATTCAAATGCCACATTTGGTGCTCACTCATCGCCTCCTTAGTTGCGAATGATTTTTCACATTTGTCACATGTATGCAAATCACGAACCAAATGTGTGGTTTCATGATACACTAAGTTGCTCTTACACAAAAACTTTTTATCGCATTGTTTACACTTAAATGCGTCAGGATTCAAGTGCAACTTTTTGTGGTCATTCAGTAAATGTTTATTTGTGAATGATTTTGCACATCTGTTACATGTAAGCAACTCAGGATTCGAATGTGTGATTGAATGCCTCCGTAGGCCGTCTTTAGACGAAAACCGTTTGTCACATTCTTTGCATTTAAATGCGTCAGGATTCAAATGCCACAGTTGGTGCTCATTCATCGCTTGCTTAGTTGTGAATGATTTTTCACATTTGTCACATGTATGCAACCCAGGATTCGAATGTGTGATTGAATGCCTCCGCAGGCTTATTTTAGACGAAAACCGTTTGTCACATTCTTTGCATTTAAATGCGTCAGGATTCAAATGCCACAGTTGGTGCTCATTCATCACTTGCTTAGTTGTGAATGATTTTTCACATTTCTCACATGTATGCAACTCACGATTCGAATGTGTGATTGAATGCGTCCGTAGGCTTATTTTAGACGAAAATCGTTTGTCACATTCTTTGCATTTAAATGCGTCAGGATTCAAATGCCACAGTTGGTGCTCATTCATCGCTTGCTTAGTTGTGAATGATTTTTCACATTTTTCACATGTATGCAACTCAGGATTCGAATGTGTGATTGAATGCCTCCGTAGGCCTTCTTTAGACGAAAATCGTTTGTCACATTCTTTGCATTTAAATGCGTCAGGATTCAAATGCCACAGTTGGTGCTCATTCATCACTTGCTTAGTTGTGAATGATTTTTCACATTTGTCACATGTATGCAAATCAGGATTCAAATGTGTAATTGAATGCCTCCGTAGACTTTTTTTAGACGAAAATCGTTTGTCACATTCTTTGCACTTAAGTGCGTCAGGATTCAAATGCCACATTTGGTGCTCATTCATCACTTGCTTAGTTGTGAATGATTTTTCACATTTGTCACATGTATGCAACTCACGATTCGAATGTGTGATTGAATGCCTCCGTAGGCATATTTTAGACGAAAATCGTTTGTCACATTCTTTGCACTTAAGTGCGTCAGGATTCAAATGCCACAGTTGGTGCTCATTCATCGCTTGCTTAGTTGTGAATGATTTTTCACATTTGTCACATGTATGCAACTCACGATCCGAATGTGTAGTTTCATGATACACTAAGCCGTTCTTACAAGAAAACCTTTTATCGCAATGTTTACACTTAAATGCGTCAGGATTCGAGTGCAACTTTTTGTGGTATTTCAGTAAATGTTTATTTGTGAATGATGTTTCACATTTGTTACATGTAAGCAACTCAGAATTCGAATGTGTGACTGAATGCCTCCGTAGGCATATTTTAGACGAAAATCGTTTGTCACATTCTTTGCACTTAAGTGCGTCAGGATTCAAATGCCACAGTTGGTGCTCATTCATCGCTTGCTTAGTTGTGAATGATTTTTCACATTTGTCACATGTATGCAACTCACGATCCGAATGTGTAGTTTCATGATACACTAAGCCGTTCTTACAAGAAAACCTTTTATCGCAATGTTTACACTTAAATGCGTCAGGATTCGAGTGCAACTTTTTGTGGTATTTCAGTAAATGTTTATTTGTGAATGATTTTTCACATTTGTTACATGTAAGCAACTCAGAATTCGAATGTGTGACTGAATGCCTCCGTAGGCATATTTGAGACGAAAATCGTTTGTCACATTCTTTGCACTTAAGTGCGTCAGGATTCAAATGCCACAATTGGTGCTCACTCATCGCCTCCTTAGTTGCGAACAATTTTTCACATTTGTCACATGTAAGCAACTCAGGATTCGAATGCGTGATTGAATGCCTCCGTAGGCTTTTTTTAGACGAAAATCGTTTGTCACATTCTTTGCACTTAAGTGCGTCCGGATTCGAGTGCCACATTTGGTGCTCATTCATCAAATGCTCAGTTGTATAGGATTTTCCGCATTTGTCGCATGGCCGTAACGCAGAATTCAAATGAATGAGTGTATGCTGTTTTAAGTTGCTCTTAGATGTACACCTTTTACCACATTTCTCGCACTTAAATGCGTCAGGATTCAAATGTAACTTTCGGTGGTCATTCATACAATGCTTATTTGTAAATGACTTTCCACATTTGTTACATGTTTGCAATTGAGGATTGGAATGCAAATTGTCCTGTTGCTTCAACGGGTATTGATCTAATAACCTTTCACCACGTTTCTCACACTTTAAAATAACGGTGTGGAGTGTGTCTGGATCAGAAGCATTCGTCGGAAGAACACTTTCTTGCAAGATGTTCATCCTCAGCCTCTTTAAACGTACAATCGACGTCGGGCATTCTTTAAGCTTAGTTCCACTGAAACTTGCTGCTTTTGCTTGATACTCTTTCGTTGTTGCTTGGTGTTTGGACGCGTTGATGTATATTTCACATTTAGAGCATTCCGCACTTTCGCATCCTGTTCTGCAGTCACTCAATAACGCACTTCGTGTTTCAAAATCATCATGGAACCTGAAAAGATTGTTGGCGTTTAACAAAATCTCATAGTGTGGAGCACAGCGTATGCAATAAGCAGTGGGCATCGGGAAATAACTCAAAAAATCGACAATTAAAATAAATAAATAACGGAGAATTATTCGAGTTCAATGCGATGTAGACCAGTGGAGGCCCGTGTAAATTTTGGCTGCGGGTTCTGCAGCTTAGGTTTGCTTACATTGACATTTTTAAGAGTAATACAAACAGAAGCAAAAGTAAAATTTTATTTTATCGATGCTATAGACTCCGCGGAAAATTCGCATTATTCTTGAAGCTACCTGGTATATAGTATTCATAAAAAATAACGAATGTACTTACGTTTCATAAAAGAATCCATAGTCCTTAGGAAGTGTGATTAGAAGTTAAAATTACGTATTATGGTATGAATGTTGATATTTTCTATTTGATTGTTTCATAGCATTCGCATTAGTGTACATTAAATTAAAACGAAACGAAGGTGAGGTTCATATTCGCTTCAAAATGAGTTCAAGTCGACGATCGTCAGCAGGGGCAAACTTATCGATTACTTTTTCATTGAAGTCTCCAATCTCAGCAATTGAATGTTTTTCAATGAAAATCATTGCTAATGCAGTCAATCGTTCTTCGCAGAAATGTAATAATACGTTTCAGGGTTGAAAAGCTTACTTCCTTCAACTTTTCAGTTTCTCTCAATGGTTCGTGTAAATTATTTTTTTAAATAAATTTTAGTAAAATTTGGGCACTTGTTATGTCTCTACAGTCGTTCCTTGAGTAAACGATTGACAGTTTAGTTTTCAGTCGTTTTCATTTTAAGTTCGAATAAGCGACACATGTACAATTCAATTGAGAATCAGGAAAATTCAATTGGTACTCTCGAAACCGATTTGAGTTAAAAACGGAAGCAGCAACGAGGTGACCATGAAATGCGTATCTATCTTTGGTAGCATTTAATACTTTATCGTAAACGTCCAAAGCAGCGAGACGATGATCAACTGGATTATTTCGGGAACGCTTTTCTCTTTGTATTGTAAGTTCCATATTGAATTAGAGACTTCGTCAACAATGCTGTCAATTTTGTTTCGGATTTTTTGAATATGTTCTTCAAATGAAACAATATTTGCTTTTAATCGAACGGCGTCGACTTGTTGTTTCTGCATCTAATGGAATAAAATATCGACGTGTGGCATGGCATAGTGAAAACCCGTTAACCAGAAAAGGAACACTGAATCTGTTAGGATGCGATTCTATGATTTTCATGCATTCAACCAAAAATTTTCTATGCTCGAATAAAATATGAACAGTACTTATGTTAAAATTCCATCACATTGACGCACCCAATCTAGCGCTGTAATTCTTGAAGGAGATTTATTCGAAAATTCAGGAATTTTATACAAATTTTCAAAAAACACACGCACTCGTGAGTTTGACGATGCAGCATTTCTCATGACTAAATTCAACAAGTGTGCGTAGCAGTGTATGAAATGCGCAAGGCTATATTTCTCTTTGATAATTGCTACAACTCGTTGTCCGCTCATTACAACCGCTCCGTCACAGCTTTGTGGTGTTAAAGTTTCCACTGAATTATCCAATTATTTCTATTAGCGCGAAATTATTCATGTCCTTAACTGCAGCAGTTTCTGAATGATTGTGGAAAATTTAAATATTTTTGTAACATGTCAAAAAAGTCCACTTATAGCATTATTAAGAAAGCGCACTGATCAGAATCATTTATACACCAAAATGACTCTTAATTATATAATAACACAGATAATTTTTCTTTTGGCTGCAAAATTTGGTCCAACTTTTCTTAAATCAAATTTGAAAAACCTTTGACACTACCCATTACATTCAGTTTATTGTGGAGCATTTTTGCGACTATATGCACGTGTATTTATAAAACGTTCCTCTTGACCATATCATCTATATAGTCAAGAAACGTGCTGCATAGACGCAGAACTATTCAACGCCGGCAATTGCGAAACCAAAGCGAAACTCTTAGGAGCAATTGACGGACAAAAAGGCAGAGGATTCGCTTCTCGGGTGTGCAGCACTCAAATGGACAACTATGATTTGGGGAAGTTAACCGTTTTGTGTAGATGCAGCACGAAATTCGCTTCAGCGACGAAAATTTACAGCTGAGTTTGAAGATGACAAAGCGGTAAAGTGGCAAAGGAAATCTTCTTTTAGGTGCACAGAACTTCTGAACATACATAACGTGTGCTTAAGAGATGTTTATATGAACATATATGAAAAAGGATTGTCAGGCATAGGATTGCAAAGGGTGCTTTTAATTGGTAGCTTGTCTGCTGTGTTTACATATGCTGTGATCTGGAGTATTAAATTTAGCGTTATGTGCGGGAAGAAGTTTTATCTTATAATTACAATGCATCTGAGGCAATTAACCATGAATTCAGTGATGAAAGAGAACAATGAAAAGAACTAGGTCTGAACAGACAGTGTTAGATCTAACATCTTCGATGCGATCGTCATGTACGGAAACCTTAACTACCAGGAAACAGAAACCACAAATATTTTATGGAATAAAAACCATCTGTTTTGAATAATATCACACAACAAATCAGCGTTTTAACCAAAAGTCACTCTGCCTGCAAGATTAACATTTTTTATTCTTTTTTCTTTAAAGTCGTAAGGTATGCATCATCTTTTTATTTTTGATTTCGACTTTCGATTTTGATTTATATTTGACCCTGACATCAATCAACCTCGCTTTTACTCCAGACGCTTGAATCTTTATTCTTCTTTATTTTCGAAACTACCCGACGCAACCCTCGATGTCAATTGAACTTTTATTCATTTGTATTTTATGAATTAATAAGATCAAATCACAAATTTTCTCTTATGTAGCTTTGAAAACAATTTTCTGTTCAATACTAAGAAACATCAACAATTTGATCACTTCTCTACTATCGAGGCGACTGTTTTCTTCTCAACCCCCTTCGAATATTCGAAGTGATTGTTGCACCCAATGAAGCACCACTCAATGAACACTCATTTTCATTAAACTTCAGCTGACAAATTAACGAATAGAGTCAGAGTACTCAACTGTAACTACATATTACCGTTATTCAATTCAAGATGCACACATGGTAGCCGAGCAGTGCAAGTTAGCCTTGTGCATATAAAAAACAGGTGATGTTGAGGAAGGGGGAGAAAGTGCCGTTTGAACGTTTTTTGAAAAATTTCGACATAATGGTAATGTGCAGAGTGTAGAGTCTATAGTTAAGAGACAGAAGAAGCGACAGGAAGGAATTTATTTTATAATCAAGTAGTTCCAAAGAAAAGATGGTTGTTTTAATTTGTAAACATTTTGTTCCATTGCAAGAAAAAAATTAAATACAGTTCAGTTTTGTTATCGTCCATATTTTTTCGAATTTTTATTATACCGAACACGATCTTCAATCGTTTTTATTCGGAACGCGATTTTTTCACGCGGAACGCGAAGTTGTTTATTTTTTTGTTTTATTCATTTTGTCCAGAACGCAACGCGAAGTGAAAACCTAAGGATCAAACACTTGGTGCAACTGGAAACGAAAAAAAATTTAAAACGGTAGCGAAAAGTGAGCAGTTCCTGTGCAGTGGAATAATAATAAAAAAAGTGTAGTTTAGATGGGATTAAAAGACAAGTGAAAGCAAGGAGAAATGTAAATTAGTAATTATTATTACGTTGCATGCCTACCGGTACAGTTACCAACTGTCAAAAAAAGAATTGCAGCTTGAACATGGAAACGTTGAAGAAATCCAAAGCTATCCCTTAACACGACGTGCAGCTGAAAACAATGAACAATTGAGTCATGCTACACAACCTGATGGGATTGAAACCGCTTGAGGAAGTAAATAAGTTCAGAAGCTAAAATTTTCCAATTTATACAATTCCTGCTGTTGCCGGTGAAAGCGAATTTTTTAAATCAATTTAATGAACATAATAATTAAGATTGTCAAATTATGATAAGCTAAGTTATTCCGTTGGAAGTAAAGCAAACATTTACCGAGTTTGCAGTTGTATATCTCCAAAGAAAGTTGTCAGGTTTGAAAACAACCAACCAGTAGAGCGCCTCGTTATAAGTAAAGACGGGACAAAATAGTTTTTCCCCAAGAAGCTACCGGTATCTTGCCGCAATATTATGAAGTGGTCGTTTTACGAAAACTGCACCATGAGCTACTAAATTAGCATTGCAAGGTGCAAATGTACAAAATAGTAGTTTGATATAAAAACAAAAAGAAATATTTTATTTATTTAAATTTCTTTTGACAATTATATTTATTTATTATACCTATAATATTAATATCACTATCAATTGTAAACAAAGGGATGACATATAATGTATATGT
The DNA here is from genome assembly GCA_963942545.1 of Oxycera nigricornis. Taxonomy (NCBI): domain Eukaryota; kingdom Metazoa; phylum Arthropoda; class Insecta; order Diptera; family Stratiomyidae; genus Oxycera; species Oxycera nigricornis. The sequence goes on from OZ012662.1 coordinate 40,282,801, forward strand.
GAGACAATGATGACACGCGAAGGTCTCGAATATCAATGAGGAAAAAAACAAAACACTGTGAATGCGAAAACAATTTCAAACCAGTCGTGCGAAAGAGTTTGAACGGTTTTGCAATGCTACGATTTTATGACTCTGGTCACAGCTCAACAACATAGAATTCAAAGAAGATCAAGATGTTTCGCTCAGTAGCAACAATTACGTAGTCTATAGATAGACATCATAAGAGAAAAGAAATGAAACAATTTTATATAGAAAATGGGTTTCAAGCAAGTACTGGGGATGGCTTGCAACAAGGTCTAAAAAATATTTTTTAGGCGGTCAAGATAACAAAGATGGTTAATATAGAAAGCCATGGTTTCCCGTAATGGAAAGCTTGCACAGATAAAGAGAAACCCATTTTTTAGGAGACGATTTAAAAAAAACCAAGATCTAAGATCTATGATAAGACCTAGAGTGGCAGCGACGAGCGCTAAACTCAATGACACGCGAAATGCCTATATTTCTAAAGCCTAGTATTAAGGCTGGTACTGCCGAATATGGCAGGAGAGTAGTCTGTATTAAAACACTTGCCGAATATGGCAGTCTGGTTTCAAGATTGACTCTAATTTTATTTCTAAATCTACACCTCTTTTATTCTAAAATCTATGTACAGAAAACTTACTCTAAAATTAAAAGTAGGGATGTAAATCTGTGTAGTTTAAAAAATCAATATACTCATGCATAGGAGTCACATTATGTGTGACCAAAATTAATTACTTTCACGAACAAATCGCGTTCCCACGGATAGTCGTGGTCATTAAGATCAAAATTTTATGAGCTCATAAATGATCCTTTCACACTCGTCTAGACGATGACCAGCCATGAGTTATTTAGAGCATTAAGCTCAGCAATGCAGCACGTGGAACGTGGGAATTGTGTTCGATCTAAATATATAGTTATGGGTGATCGTCATCATCAGTGATTTATGATGACTAGTCAGAGTGAAGTGTACTCTTAGTACACTACACTTTTATCGATTCGATATCGATTCGTCGGCACTTTTACCAAATTTACCATCTTAAAGCCTTTAAGAACACTTAAAACAGAAGAGTCGCTTAAAGTCTTAGGTATTACCGCATCTATATAATCAAAGCACTCAATATTCCAGTGAAAACTGTATAGCGTAAGTAAAAAGCTAAAACTTTTAGAAAAGATTTGAGAAGCTTAAGCAACCATTAAATCTGTTGTAAAACTGGAAAAGTTTAACAAATTTGCTGACCCTGGGCAACTTTTCATGTAGATATTTGTGAAAGTGTATGAGATACGAAATTTAGGAAAAGTTGACAAGTCTGCATACCTCTGAGCAAATATTCGGCCAAGAATTGGATTAATATTAATTCATACGATTATTGGCTGTTTCATCAATAATTCATATGAGGTCCAACATCGAGCATCGAGCAAACAAGATCTACACCAACTTTTGATGGGTATCGAACAACAGCAAATGAATCCAACCTAAGTGAGTTTTCATTGTGATAGTTTCACCCCCAAAGTTGTGCAATTGCCCTTTTATTGCACATTCAAACGTTTTCATTGCAATACAACGGAGGAAGAATAATGGCAGATAAATAGCAATAGTAAAACTTTTTAACGTGCACATTTGTATGCTCAACTAATGGTTTAGAACAAGCAACAATTCAATTGAACGAAAGTGGACATAGAATCCAGACTCATCAACGAATGAGTTTCTCGCGACTATCGAAAGCCCATGTCAAAATTGAAACGAATAACTGTTTTCGACGGAGTTATTGCGTTGTAGGACTTTAAGCGTGCAGGAGATTTTCACATACTGATTCCGGGAGGCTAATTTTTGATAAGGCACTTTCATCTAAAATAATCTGAAACTAACATTATACTTCATAAATGAGATTCAAAAACGACACATTTGTTTTGACTGGAAAATTTTATGCCAAGGAAAATTGATGACAGACTGACGAATGAAAAGTAAAAATACTATTCAGCAAACCACCACCTTCACTCTTCAACAATGCACTCACCACCATGCCGTTAAAATAGTTGCTTTTTATTAGTGCCCAACTATCTCCTATACCGTAATGTTTCGCAGAATTAGATTTGTGGATGAAAACTCATATCGTTTGGGAGGTACACTTTTCAACGGTTGGCCACGATTGTACACTTTGGAAGAAATTTTATTAGCTTAGGAAAAACATCCAAATGTTGCAGTAAAAGATTTAAAGCATTTGAGAAAGCATACAGTTGTTGCCCTGAGATACAAGACCAACGCTGTTACAATCAACCTTCTTAACCAGCATCCCAAAGTGAACATCATTGTAGAGAATTTTCGATTTCCTAACCCAGTCTCACATTTGACATGTGGTAACATTTCCAATTTGATTGTGCAATGAATGTGCGAAATAAAATGTGCGACATTTCTTCAGCTCAACACGTTCAATTCCGCTGTAGATCATAAGTGTCAGAGCAAACCTTCACTCCAGTATCAGTGACCGTACAATATCTACATTCAGTAGCGATGAGGCTTAATAAGCGGCAAAGCCCCATTAATATGTGTGCATTACAATTTAATTGCGATACGCAAAACCATTTATTTATTTTAAATCCGCCCTAGAGTTAAATCCCAACACTTTCAGATATGTCTTTGAGTGGAGACTCATTGATAATATACAGATCTTGGGCGTTAGTCCCTGTTATGAACGTGGCAAGTTTGCATTAGATCGATTGCCTGCTCCAAAACCATGTTTACGAAGTATTTTTTTAGCAACGTTAGTTTATGTTTTCGAACAGATCATTAATTTGCCACAGAAATTTCGCCCAATGTACAATTATTGATTGCAGAAAGCTTCACATACCTTTTATTACTAACACCGCAGCCAGTCGCACCATTTCTACTGCCATCTCGTTTTGTACCCTTCAATATAACAGCTTCGCAAATGTGACCTTTGCATTGTGATGTTACTGCTAGGGAGCTCTTGTTCTGCTCAGAACTTTTTACGTTGTCGGTATGCTCGTCTGCCAACTTCGCTTCCTCTTTAACTAAAATATCGATGATCTCGCTTTCCATTGGTGACCGAGCATCTGAAAGTTCATTTGAATCTTCCTCGTAGTCATCTTGAGCTTTGCAGGCTGTATCATTAACATTTAACTCGTAGAATTGCTCCGAGCAATTTACGCTGTCATTCGAACTAATTCCAGACACTTTAACTCCATTTTGTTCATTGTTTTCATCCACTAGTTCGATTTTATATTTATCAATAGCTTTACTACAGCCAGACTAAAATTGTTATTATTACATCAGCAGACATTGCTTACCATGAGATATTATTATATCAGCAACAAATGCTTACCATGATTTTGCTTTCCAAGCACTCAATCTCTTCTTCGTCGCCTGAAAACATTTCTTCCTTAACAACTATCTCAGCAACTAGAGTCTTGTGTGCCTTTGTTTTCTTATTATTTTCACAAAAATTGGCTGTTGGTGGCTTTTCTGTTGCATTTTTGTGACACCGGGAAACAATGCTGAGTTTGTCACAAGTTGCCTTATATTGTGATATAAGGTCGTATGCAAACTGCAACTCGCGAGAACATGCGTGGCAGATACACTGCGGTAGTAAGTCGTCTTCCACGATCTGTTGAAGAAAAAATGTTACTTTCACAAGTAGTACTTTATGAAATCGTGCAACGAACTAATCTTAAAATTGGTTCCGTTAATCGATATGGAAGAACACATCGGATTTTGGGAGTCAATGTATTGTAGAGCTACAAATTTACACCAAGGCGGAAATTACGATTCAACTGTTTACGTATTGAGAATATTGTTAGTAAAATTACTCTCAAGCTGCCCAGAGGGACATGTGAATAAATTAACTTTTGAAAATAGCCCGGTTGTGATTATTAAATGGAAGTGGTGAAAGTGGTGAAAGCAGCAGTTGCATCACTCAGAGCAATATACAGCAGTTTTTCAGCATTTAACATGTTCAATGCCGCCCGGAAAAGTAGAATCTAACTTACCGGGACAAAGAAACTTTTTTCGTAATAATTTTTATTAGAATAAAAATCGATCTAAGAAAAATATTTGCATGACTTCGAAGCTATTAGGTCACTGAGTAAATTTTTATTTCAATGGGCTCATTACAGGAAAAAATTCATCTATGGAAAACGCCAAACGCAGCTGGTTCTGTGGCTCTGGAATCACAAGCGCCTGATACCAGAAACCGTTGCGTGCACATGTAATTGTGTTATTCCGTAATAACGTCGATCTCATTAATGTGCATCAAGGTTATAGAAAACTGCCTGTAATTTAGATTCCACATAAATGGATATCATTGCCTGAAATAGAGATGACTAATTTCTTCTTCCAAAGTAGCCATTTCAATACGCATTGTTGGTATATTTGTCGATGCATCTTCTTTATTATGCAAAACACCATTCGCTAATGTACCGAAAGGAGATTCTAACTCACTCTTGAGATTGCTCAGAGAAAAACAATGACTGCAAAATATTGGTATGGTAAACATGGAAAAATATTACCTATACGACTGTAGAGAACTGTTTCAAAACTTGTAGATTTGACGAGGAAGGTGGAAGTCAGCACGATGGCGCGGTTGCTCAACAGGAAACAGTTAACGTAGAATGGAGCCGTCTACCAATAAGTGAGTCATACCCAATTTCCTTTCAAGAATTTTTCAGCTTCGATGGCTACTTAGCGATAACTGGCACTCTTACAGACGAGGATATTTTATCATCCATTGAAAATCCATATTCATCCTATTCTTCTAGTTACATTTAAAAAGGCCAAATCCTCACTATTAATATTGCGTCACTATTTACAGTAAACTGAAGTGGATGAAGATGTATTATCAGATATTGTTTCAATTGACAACGCTTTAGAAGAAGTTTATCGGCAGACAACAACCCAAAGTAAAATCACTTTTAAACCCAGAAAACATTAGTGGAAACTTTTCTACTGCTATGGATTGTTCTATGTCTCCCCACAAGTGCTCGTATGGTTTAAGGCCGGACTCGTTGATGGCCAGTGTAAAACGGCGCTGTTGTCTTCCAGAAACTTTCTTGTGTGTCGTGCCGTATGTTTGGGGTCTTGGTCGTCCTGAAACATTCATATAATAGAAAGATTCTCCCATGACAACATGAAGTTTTCTAAGATGTCGACGTACTTTTCCTTGGTTAATATTCCTTCTATACGGTGTACTCGTTCAACACCAAACCACGAGAACCATCCCCCAACCTTGATGGAGCCACCTCCGTGCCCAACAACAGTTGAAGTGTAGCGAGGGTCGAATTCCTTACTTCTCGGTCGTCTTACATATCTCTTGCCACTAGGGCCACTGCAATGTATTTTTGTTTTGTCACTCCGACGGATGAATTTCCACTCATTTTGCCTGGTGTATTCTTTTCTCCCGATTAGTTACCGTTACCAGATACTTCTTCCAGGCTATCTTGCCATGTAGACCGGCTTCCATAAGTCGTCTTCTGACTGTTCTCACCGAAATATCGCTACTTTCTCCGAAAAGTCGGCGATGAATTTCAACAGCTAATCTTCTTGGCCTCCGTTTCGATGTGCATACAATTTGTCTCTCCATACTAGGAGTTGTTTTTTGGGCTCTTTTAGCCCGGGGACATCTTGGACTGTCCTGTGGCTTTCCACGTGTTTCAGCGCTTAGTGAACCATTTTTATGGAACACTCTAGGCGGTTGGCGGGGGCGATTTGTCGATATGACAAGCCTGACTCTCTCAAGTTTACAATCTTTAGTCTAACTAGAGGAGTGCAGCTCTTAGCCTTTCCCATCGATATTGAAATTAACAACCATTTTCAAAACATTGAAAATCACGTTTAAGCTGCAATGAATGCAACAGACTTTTGCAAACTGATCATAAGAAATTTGCATACATGCATTTACATGGTTCGTAATAAATAATGCATGTCTGAATTAACCTTGCAGGGATCCAAACAAAAAACCACCCGACCGAAGTTTTCCAAATATAATCTGCTCGCGAGTTTGCAAACACGCTTCGATTGACACCTCAACGAAGTCGATAAGACTTTGTTTACGTGAGTAATGTTCGTAAAGAACTGTTAATGGACATTCATATGTACGTACGTGCATACACACACACACACACACACAGACGGACTTCTTTCCAAAAACATTTTAAATATACTCTAAAGACCTCAAAACGTAAAGATATGTTAAAAATTTGAATTTTCGGGGCGACTTCAAGAAGTTCCTAGAATAAAAATGATAAGAAATATTTTATAGGCAGAAAATTATGGGTGATTGGACATGGAATATGAAGGTGATATAAATTTGAACATGATTAGGATTCATTTTTATCAGTTTAGGCATGATTCAAAAATTATCTGATTAAAGAACAATTGTTTCTTCTCTATGAAGTCTAAAACACCTAAACCCATTTAGTTCTTCCATATTTGAGGTCTATTTACAAATTTATTATTACTATTATCATAGTATTTGTAAGCTAAATTCAAATAAAGTGATCTTTCGAAAAAGCTCGGAAGGGCACCTAACCCTGGTGATCTCTTCTGGCTACGGCCTTGGTACCATCATCTGTCAAACCAATTTCAAGTTCGACCTATCGATCATTTTAATCCACACGCTACTGAACGTTGATTTTTCAAGCGCAGCCTTCGGGGAGTGCCATCTCTGCGTACCAGAGGTTGGTGGTCGGTGCAGTATCTGCAGTCGGACACAAGCCAAGTGGGCTCAAGTTCACGAAGCCTTACCAGGAGTCAATCTGGCACAAAGAGAAGCGGGGCTCAGGGAAGGCTTATATTTCCCTCCTGTTGCTATCCGCGGTTAGAGCCCTCAAAGGCACGCGACGTTCTTCCGAATATTGGGACGGGGAGAACGAAAGATTGGTAGAGGTATAGATAGGCTTTGCTTTCATGAGTCAGGTCACTGAGCTTGCACTCAGTTTGCAAACTGGTACTCCCACAATGGTTGGGAAGGTGTGTGGTTGTCACTTAACACAAACCCGCGGCCAAAGAAGCCCGTGGCTTTAAATCAAATAAATCATCATCATCATAAATAGCCGCGTCAAACCCTAGGAACATTCTGAACGTTGATTCATGTGGTTGCTCAAGAGAAGTCTTCTGGATACATCATACTTTGAAGGGGCTACTTAGAAGAATTTACATTAGTAACAATTAAAACCTGCTTTCAAAAGTGTGCGTTTGCAGAGCTAAATCATGAAGAGATAGCCAAGGAGGATTACATTGCGTTAGTAGTATGGACTAACAGCTAAACTAATGTCGAATTTGATGATTTTTTTCTTCTTGACGAAAACATCTATGTCGAGGTAGCAGAATATCAGGAATACCGCATCATTTTGCAATTGAAACCCGAAGACAGTGATGATAGTTCCTCAGTAGATGTTCACCCGATGTTATCAAATCCGATATTATGAGCTACAGCGACGTTTTCTTTGCGTACAGTAAAACTTATGAAAAAGTTGTGAAATAGTTACCAGAGCAGCAAATGAACTTTTTAGCCAGTTGTTGAAACAAGCAAACCGTAATTAAAAAATATTTTCTTGAGGGTCGATAAGATCCTGACACAAATGTTTTGACTTTTCGATTCATAAACTTGTTTTTATTGTCTTTGTGTGCCAAATAAAACTTTTGATCAAGCTATGTAGTCGAGTTTTTCTTTAAGTTTCGAAAGTGCTTTATTGTTCTATAGATAATCTAATCGTTATGGATCCCTAAAGCATAAGATTTATTCCTAGATGCTTGGGACTAAATGGCCACCGCGGCGCTCAAAGTTACAACTATATTAACTTTGCTAGCTTGTCCAAAAATCACATATAGAAATTTAGTCCAACAATTGGATTGAATATTATATATTCCTGAATCTACTATGAACAGCGCCACGTGTCATCGTTCAGGTCATACACTGTTGTCAGCCACCAATATTACCTTGATCGCGCTGAGTTTCGGTGATCTACAAGTCCCGCTCTCGAATATTTTAGTTGGATGCTCCAATGTTGGTTATCACGCGTACTTGAGTAGACAATATTTTTCTGGATGCAACGTCGGGGGACATGGTAGATCAGGGGATTAGCCAGAAGAACAACATCGTTCGAAACACAATGAGTTGGGGAAGAATGGGTGGCTTATCCAATTATTGTCAAAGTTCGGATTAAATGCCCTGGCAACATCATCTCGCACTATGATCACACCAATTCTAGGAAGCTCGACCGCGTCGTGGATCCCTTGGTTACTTACGTAGTGCCTCTGTGCAATCTCTGCTTTTCTGTGAACTTCCAAGCAGGCGCGAAAGCATTTTCTTTCGAAGACTCTAATGTTTTCTATATGGTAACTCACCAAGTTGAACCAAATCAAACATCCATAAGTTATGATCGGTGTGATTATTGCTTTGTAGCAGATGAGCTATAGTTGATGATAGAGATGCTTCGAGTGAAATAGTCTTGGGGGAGGTCGGTCATGAAGGCGTTCCTCACTTTGAGCATTTGCATATCAACGTGCTGGGAGTAGTACAAATGCTGGTCCAAATACAACCCCATCTAACCCAAATTTTAGGGAAAATCGTTCAGCCGTCTCGAAACTTTCGTTATCCACAATATGAAAATCTTTCCAGTTTCGCTTCAAGACTCTATTGGTGTCCTGGAAAATGTGCCTGAACAAAATAGTCTCGCACTTTTGCAAATTGATTTTCATCTTACAGGTTGAAGCGAATTGCTTGACCTTGTTGTACATTATCTGTAGTTCCTTTTGTGCCTCACTGGCCTTGGTGCCACAATCGAAGGATTTGGTGAAGACTTACAGTTAAACGCATTCAAGAGCCCGGGAATGTAAATTCAAAACAGAAGTGACGAGATGATGGTCCCCTGTTGGAGTCCATTAGACGCTTGAAACAGTCGTGTGGATGTAAATTTTCGCTTAAGATATCAATTTTTCCCTACAGCATATTTTGACTACATTTGAAGAGATGATGAGGGAACTTTAGTTGAAGCAACTTGGAAATGAGCTCATCTCATCATACACTATGGAATGCCTTTTCCTTATCAATGTATTGGCGTAACGTCGCGGCGAGTCGTTGAGCAAAGGTTGGAATTAGAGGTGGCAAAAACATATCTTTGTTGTGAATGGATCATTTGAATCTGGCTCAGTAAAAAGATCCAGATCAGTGATATGTATCATTTGGATAATTTGGATCATCTAGATAATTTGGATCATCTAGATCATTTGGATCATCTAGATCATTTGGATCACTGAGTCAGAAGAGATATGGTACGCTGTACACTCTACAGAGTTACCATACAATTAGGTCAATCTGTAGATGTTGTTTACTTGATTTTTGAGTTCATAAAACTCCATTCGGAATACTTACGATCGTAGCTTTCCGAATTTTTAAGCCCATATTTGACTGAAAAAAACCTTAATAAAGTTACATTTTTATATGAAAAATATATTAATATATAATTTCCACACAAAATATATAAAAGCACAATTGCGCCTTTACTGCCTGACAATGACAAAAATCTGTACTTTCAACTACGATCATATTGTATAATTTTACATTTTAAATTACTACAACCGAAACTTTAAATTGCATCTTAATATATGCATCTACTTGTAAACTACTGCTGGCAGCCCTGCAAATTATCTACAAACATATCATCTCATGTGCACATTCATCGTTATGCCCATCCAAATGCGAGCTGCACCGTCTCTTCGCGTGGAAAGTGTATTTCTCTTTACCTCTCTTACGAGAAGAACTTGTGAGAGATTACTGAATGGAACATGATCGCGTTTGTGTCATGAGATATAAAAGATCCATGAGATATGAAAGATCCATGATATATGAAAGATCCATGAGATATGAAAGATCCATGAGATATGAAAGATCCATGAGATATGAAAGATCCATGAGATATGAAAGATCCATAAGATATGAAAGATCCACTGATCCAAATGAACCGATTTCACTGATTCGAATCATTTGGATCTCTAAGATGATTCGGATCACTGAATCATATCCGCGATGAGCTACACATGCCTAGTTGGAATACTTTGCTTATGCATCACGGTATGTAGGTATAAAGGTATATGAACATGGTATGCCCTTGCAAATGTACTCTTCTGTACTGTACCACACCGGCGACGAGATAATGTTTTTTGTGCGGAAGTGATAGTTCAACGAACATTTATTCATCAATGTCACGTCACCATTAAGGAGATGCGTAGAACGAACCAATTTGGACACTCGTAGGATCATACCATGTCTTGTCTATATACCATGCTATAGACCAGATATCCTCTTGTGAGCTTCCAAACGGATTCGTTTTATGCATCTTTACAACCTGACTTCACATTTATGGACAATTTACAAGTGCCCGAAGGAATAACTACTCATACCAAATAAACATCAATTTTGACGTTACAATAAAGGCTTTCTTGCACGGAAATAGCCGTGCATAGCGGCTTACCTGTCTATGGGTAATTTTTTTTAAATTACTATGCATCCTTCTCTATTAACCGGATACCTACCATCCTTAACCGAACATTCTCCTGACAGGTGTTCGGTTATGCGAGATGTCACTGTAGCATTATACGAAATTTGAAAACATTTACAAACGACACTTACCGAAACTCCGCCGACAAGCCGTAGTTTCGCCAACAAATTCTCATTCTCTTCTTCGAAAATCACCGCCACATCCTTCTTCGATAGGCATACACGACACGCGAAGTCCCCGTTCATTGCAGCTATGCTCGCAAGAAGAACTTCTGCCGAAAAACATGCACAGTCCTTGTTCCTGCAGAACAAACAGCGGATTCCGTTGCTTCCAATAGTGTTGACAGCAGTAACACATGAATACGCGATGACTTCGACTGTCAAAATCTATCCATGGAACAAAATGACTATTTATTACCGCTTTGTTTTGCACCCTGTTTCCGTTGTCTATGTTTTTTTCCTCATTTGCAAAGTGATTAAAGACTGCATGCAGTGAGAGGTAGAGAACAGAACGTTTGATCCAACACACGATCAACAGCGTCGCCGCAAACGGTGGTCTCACATACAGTCAGCGACAAAAGTCATGGCACCTTCAATTGTGTAGAAAAACAATAAGTACCATTCAGTTTGGTTTTTAATTTTTAAAAGTAAATTACTCAAAATATAATCTTTATAATAGCAGCTATATTTTCCCATTTACGGGATTTCAATATTGCATTGCGTTTGTCCATTAAGTCTGTTGCGTAGTACACAAATGGCGCGACAAAAATCATGGCACTCAGCAGGTTGCTTATTCAATAACAGTAATTTCCAGGAACTGTGTAGCCAGTTGGAAGTAAATATCAATTTGGTGGTCTATCCATTTTAGTTTGAGAAAGTTTTACGTTGATTCAGTCAATTTTTAAAGTGTTTCGTGATTAAAAAAGATGTCAAGGAAAGAAACAACGTTTGAAAAAAGGAAAATTGTGTTGAATATGAGTAAAGATGGGAAAACTTATGAGGAAATTGGAGAATATACAAAGGAGTAAGTCAACAGTAAGAAATATAATAAAACGACAGGATATAGAAAAGAGAATTGAAAACAAGACAAGAACGGGCCGGCCCCAAGTTTTAACCGACAACGATAAACGGATTATAATGCGCAAAGTCCAGGTTGATCCAAAAATATTTGCAAGTGAACTAAGCCAGGAAGCTTCAGTTAAATTGGGAAAGAAAAATTTCTGTAAGGAGTATTCAAAGAATCATACGAAGTAATGGACTTAGAAGCCGTGTCTTTCGCAAAAAACCGTTCATAAGCAAGGCAAATAAAAAAAACGTCTAGAATTCACCAGAAAATACTTAAATGCACCAGCTGACTTCTGGAACAAGGTAATTATTTCCGATGAATCGAAATTCAATATTTTTGGAAGTGGTGGTCGCATAAGAGTGTGTCGTCGACAAGGCGAAAGTTTACTGCCGAAACATTTACATCCTACAGTGAAATACGGTGGCGGTGGCATTATGATATGGGATGCATGTCTGCAAACGGTATTGGAAATATGGAGTTTATAGAAAGCAAAATGGATCGTTTAGGATATCTTAACATTTTGAAGAAACATTTGCAAAATAGTGCGGAAAAATTGAGTTTGAGTCGGGATTATTATTTTGAACAAGATAATGATCCCAAGCATACAGCATCCATTGTGAAACAATGGATAATCTATAACATTCTTCATATGCTGGCTACACCTCACCAGACCTCAATCCGATTGAGAATCTTTGGAGTGAATTGGAAAAAAACTTAAGGAAACATGACATAATATCGAAAGCACAACTGAAGGACATGATACGGCGCGAATGGGCTAATATCAACAATTCATATACGCTAAAATTAGTCCAATCAATGCAAAGGTGCTTGAAAGCGGTAATACAATCCAAAGGATAGCCAACTAAATATTAATTTCAATATACTGCTACTAAAAAATACAATTTTCTAATCAAGTGCCATAACTTTTGTCACGGCAAAAGTAGAATTTTTGTATAAACGAAGTTGTTTTCTTTTATTAATTTTGTGAAATTTGATTTGTTTTTATATATTCATAATCTATATTAATGAATATTTATTATTTCTAAAACACAACGGAATGGCTTTAATATTTTGGAATCTGCAAAACGATAAGTGGACTCAGGTGCCATGACTTTTGTCGCTGACTGTAAGTGTACTAGAAGTGGGTTGTGACAGATATTTTCTGTATCAGGTTCAAGTTGATACTGCTACTATTTTGTCACTGATACTTTTACCTGATACTTTTTGCAACTGATACATTAAATTTTGTTCACATCAGAAGCAGAGCCGAAAATTTTTTTTTAATAAAACAAGCCTTTTTCCCCTTTTTTGAAAAATTTATTGCTATTTTGCGGTAAGGGTCAAATTTTTTAAAGTTTTTAACCAATCATACCTTATAGAAAATTTAAACACGCAACTTTTATTGCGGCACTACTTTGCTCTAAAATGAATCGTTCTATAGTTAGGTGAAAAAAGTAGAAAAAAATAGATTTTTTTATAATTTTCAAACATTTCGATTTATTTATTAATGTTCCCGACTTTTTGAAAGGGAGGATAAGTCAACTATTGTTATACGAGTTAATCCATAACTTATTCTGCAAAAATCAGTGTGCCCCCTCTCAACAGCCAACTGAAAACAATCCGCCCTGGTCTATTCATCCATCCACCTAAAGCACAATTGTTTATATATGCATTTCATATATGTTAACTGAACCAAATTGAGAAACAAACGAGCATTGCAACAAATAATTTAATATCATGTAGCTATGGCGTCACAGCCATCCAACCCATCAATCTGATACAAAAAATATTTGTCACAACAACATCTATGTAGTCGAATCACACTTTCACGCATCACCGTCTGTTATAAGATGATGATCCATTCCATGATTCATACGTGCAAAATGTGACTGCAAAATATGTATTTTATCATATTTTCGGAGCCGTCGGCACTGCTACTAAAAATACCTGATACATTTTGCCTGTTGCTTTTTTCTGTCTCAGTGACAAACGAGTATCAGTGACAAAATATCAGGTTGATACAGTACGACCCACTTCTAGTAGGTACACACTGGTGTCAAAAGTAATCGTGACGCTGCGTCATTTCTAACTGCGTCATTTTGGCTGGCAATCTTGGAACAGGAAACTAACAGGAACGGAACGAACTGAATAAACGCCTATACGTGTGTGGTATCAATAGAACGCTGTTCATAAGTGTCAAAGGTGCATATATATCAAACGGCTTTCTTTGACAGGTCTTAACAAAAAGAAAGCAAAACGCGTATTCATCGAAATTTAGTGGTTTTATACAAATCCTGACCTTGTTTCGAAGTGTTATAAGACAAAAACAAGTGTTAACCTCGGGTGTAGCAGCCCAAAGAAAACAGTGTTGATAAACTGATGCGACAGTTTGTGAATTTCAAGAATTTGTGAAATGAAGTGCGAAATTTATGGTTCATCATATTTTCGAAATAAAAGAGTGCATTTTCGTATTTAAGTGCAGTAAATATACACGCTGTTATCTGTTTTAAAGATTGAGTATTTTTAATAGCTGTTTTAATTGAAAATTGTATATTTTCATGAGCTCTGAAATATCTAATACAGAGAATGACATTTCCCCGAATTGTGTACAATTCACACCAGTGGCGTTTCAGAAATTAATGAGACGAGATGAATTTTATCAATTATTTATTTAAAATTTGATGTTGGTAATAGCCATAATTCTGCCAAAGCCGGTCCCAAGCCCGGTTGTAAAAGGAAGAGGGTGGCTTTAAAGCTTAACAAATTAAGTCAATTGTTCCCGTTTTTATTGTTAATATGAAATATTGAGTGGTTTACTGCAATATTGACGAATTTTTAAAGTTTAACATTAACCATAGAAAATCATTTTATAATATGTCTCGAAGACATGATTTTAATGTTTTTTGCTATGTTTAAAACTAACGTTTTGGTACTATCCCTTATACCGATTTCTTATCGTCTGGGAAGTACTATGTACTGAAATTTAACTACGGAAAATTACTGAAAATTTGATGGAGAGAGTGATTGAAGGAGACGGAAGTGGTTTTAGTCGGTAAAAATCCGGCATGCCGAGAAACAGGAGCTGATCGGTATCTTTTGAAGATTTCCACCTCCCAACGTTGAAAAAGAAAATTATTATAGTTACATGTATTTGAGAACTCATCAAATATTTTCAGAATCTAAAAGTTAAGTGAGTGGGCTGTAACCTAACATGCATAAGTGATTTCGCTTTCTATTTGATATTCATGCAAATTCTTTTCATTGAAGGTCTAAAATTGTCGTAATATATTCTTGAGTAATGTTTCGATAGGTAAATTTTTTAAATCTTGCGCCAAAATTTCGGTCCCTCAAAATTTCGATGTCGTCTGCCAATGACAACCAACCACTACATGAAGGTGTCACAAACACGTAGTGAAACTGCTACCACAAATTATGTTGTTGTTCCACTCCATAGTTATCTCTATTCTGGCAATGCACACTTGCGTCAATACACTTAAATACGAAAATGCACTCTTTTATTTCGAAAATATGATGAACCATAAATTTCGCACTTCATATCACAAATTCTTGAAATTCACAAACTGTCGCATCAGTTTATCAACACTGTTTTCTTTGGGCTGCTACACCCGAGGTTAACACTTGTTTTTGTCTTATAACACTTCGAACGGGCCAGGATTTGTATAAAACCACTAAATTTCGATGAATACGCGTTTTGCTTTCTTTTTGTTAAGACCTGTCAAAGAAAGCCGTTTGATATATATGCACCTTTGACACTTATGAACAGCGTTCTATTGATACCACACACGTATAGGCGTTTATTTAGTTCGTTCCGTTCCTGTTAGTTTCCTGTTCCAAGCTTGCGTCCTATCGTCGATTTGACGGATTCAGATTCAGATAAATTTATTTAGACTTTTGACGTACATGAAATAATTGACATTGATGTATGATGCAGTTAGATAGTTTGACATTGACATGAATCGGAGCTGAGTCGCGGTTGTTGATTTTGATGGACAACCATCTGTCCTCGAGGAAACTAGTGATTAAACGACAAAGAGGGAGAGGGCATTGACTGACAAGTAGCTTATAAATCAGACCTTTAGTCCAGACAGAGTCGAAAGCTTTTTCTAGGTCGATAGTGCATGCTACTGTCGACTCCTTTTTCCGGAGGCCAGTAGAGACAAAATCGTGGAGAGAGAGAACTGCTTGTTCCATAGAGGTTTTAGGCTTAAACCCGAATTGTTCCTTTTGAATAAGGGAGGATGCAAATTCAGAAAATGAACGGAGCATGACTTTTTCGAGAATTTTACCCAGATTAGAAAGCATGGAGATAGGTCTAAGCGAGACTAGCTGGCCATCCGAACGTTTTTTTGGAATTGGGATAAGCAGAGCTTTCTTCCAGAGTTTAGGGAAGTAACCATTATTAACACAGTTGTTGAGTACTATGGTCAGTGGTTTAGAAAGGGCCCAGGCACATTTTCTCAGGACACAGTTGGGGATCCCGTCTGGCCCTGAAGATTTTTTGTTGTTGAGAGAACTAAGGATTGAATTTACCTCATCGGGGTGAGTGAAGAATTTTCTAAAAGTTGAAATCGGGATAGTGGAAGAGCGATTCGTTCTTGTAAAGACGCATAGATATGAGCCGAAATGGCCACGAAGGATGCTGTCAACTTTTCTCTCGACATCAGTGTTCAAGTTCGAGTTCCAAGAGTGTCTTTCTCGGTACAGGTTCTTGTAAAAGGCTGAGCAGATATCTAATTTTTGTTCCGTCGTTGAAAATATTTGGCGTTCGGATCTTATCGGCTCTTTGTTAACATTATATGGAGAAGTGAGTCGTCCTGTGAGATGATTAATTTCTTTGAAAACATGAGGGGAGGGCTTCATCGCTTCCAGTCGTTTTTTGAAGCCAGAGTTCAGGTCCGCGTTGAGGTTTTCTCTGATTAGGGAGTTCAGACGGTTAATGTCGGCTTGGATTTGCGTGTATTCTGGATTAATTCTATTCAGATTTCTGTGGAATGCCCTCTTTAACTTTTGCTGCCATTTGGCTTTAGTGCGGAATAAGCTGAGTGTGAATTCGGAGACTTCCCCATATTTGTTAAATTTCGGCTGATGGGCAGGAGCATATATGTCCAAGAGGTGCGTAATTGATGAGGATAAGGCCTCGGCAGCATTCTCTATTTCCTCGTTGGCGAGGATGCGATCGTCGGGGATCTTTTGTTCGAGATCTTCCGAAAGTTCATTTGTAAAGGAGTCCCAGTTGACATTTTTGTATGATCGTATGAGGTATTGTGGTGGGATGATTGGTTCTCGTTCGCGGAGAGGAAGGTCTAGTAGGAGCGCGTGGTGATCCGAAGGAGTTGCTATGCTTATGCATTTATGGTTATCCGCGCGCATGTTGAGGAGAGCTGCGGAGACAATGAAGTTATCAATGTAGGAGCTACCTCGGGAAGGTAGGAACTCCAGCGTTGAGGATGGCGAAAGAGGTTTGATTGCCGGATACTAGCCAGTTAAACAATGTGGCCCCATTGATGTTAAGACATCGATCGCCCCAGTAAGTGTGCCTAGCGTTCAAGTCGCCTCCGAGCAGTACCTCGTCGAAGTCGTCCATCGAACGTAGTATGTTGTTTAGGCTAACAGAGAGTGGAGGACCAAGGTCGCAAGGAACGTAGAGCGATCCTATCAGCATTTTGCGACCTAGACCTTGACTTCCCCTACAGTGCAGGGAGACTAGCGTGCAGGATAGGTGCTCGATGTTGCATTCGATAGAGTAAGCCGTTTGAGTTTTACGGACTAAGATTGCAGTTCCTCTACCGAAGTCGTTGTGGAAAATATTGTAATTGGGGAAATAGGGTTTGTGCTTTTTATTCAAAAGGGTTTCGTTGAGTAAAACGATGTCAGGAGAATGTTTAATGAGCATTTGGTGCAAGGCTATCCGCTTGTCGTGTCTTTGAAGAGAGTTTATATTGGCTGCAATGATTCGTAAATTAGTTCTGGGCTGCGACATTTAGATAGAAGTTAAATAGAGCTTCTGCTCTATCTTCTGTTGGGAGAAGGCAGTATGATGCCCAGAATTCTCTCGCTTTTCTAAGCAGAGCGACTGGGGACATTCCAAAGTAATGTAGGGTTTCTTGGGCTATATTTTCCAAGGGATTACTGTTAGATGAGGGGAAAGGGGATGCTAGTCCGATGTTCGGGCGAGTTTGTTGGGCTCCTTTGAGAATCTCTGCAAATGATGAATTATTAAGAGGTATTTGTGCGAATTTGGATTGAGACAAGGTCTGCTGGGCTTTGTATGATGTAGTCGGTTGGGCAGGGGGATAATGGCCAGTCTTCGCGAGTCTACGTTCCGCTAGTTTGGCCTTGAGTTTCTCCCGTTCAGGGCAGCCCGAGAAGTTTGCGGGGTGACCTGGAGATGAGCACACTACGCAGAATGCTGGTGGGATCGATTCATCTGCTGGGATGAGCTCTTCGGAGGGATTGTTTAAGGTTTTGCGCGGACAAGCAGCGCCTTGGTGATCTCTGCCGCAGGCCACACAACGTGGAGAATAGCCACAATTTGACGCTACGTGGCCGAAGCGCTGGCATCTGTAACATTCTTCTTCTTATCTTTCATGAGGTTCATTATGAAGTCATGAGCCTCGATGTTGTCTACAACGAGCTTGTGATAGACATCCGAGAAGGATTTTACACGATAGCAAAATGTCCATCGTCTTGCAAAATGTCCATCGATGCCTCCGGTGCGTGTCTCTTCGGCGTAGAAGCAGCGGGTGAAGGTGTCGGGGATGATTTCCTGGGTTTCTTGAAGGCCCCTAGCTCGGTGGTGATGTAATCCTTCATGGCGTAATTTAACAGGGCATTAGTTTTACCATCGATCCCTTGATTCCGATGGCCAGTGTTGGTGCTAATTTGGGGCGGCTTCAGCCGAGTTCGCTGGGCCGTTTTTTTTTTTTTTTTTGATTTTTTGCCTTAAAAATGGCGACTCGTGGCTTGGGCAGAGCTACAGGGTTCAACCCGATTGTCGCACGGCAAGGGTCTCTTTACAAAATGGTTTTAATCGAGTGTCTTATAGCACTGAATTGTGATTCACACTTTTATCGATACAAATATGACCGGAACACACTACAAATCTAAATCTCGAAAAAGAGCGCAAAATCAACAGCGTCCGAACGATCTGACAACCAGTGTCAATCCGTCGATTTGACAAATAGTTGACAGCTGATCAAACCGTTGATCACAACTGGCCAGTATTGCCAAGGTTCTTTCTACGTTTTCCTCGCGAAAAACTTTAAATTTCTCAATTTTTCACAAAATTCCCCACACAATGAAAAATAGCAAATAACAAGCAAATATTCTTAGAGAAAACTAGAGTATCATTAATGAACCTAAGGTTTTACTAAGAAAAGAACATCCACAACTGCAAGTTTCCAACTAAATCGAGACGAAAGAATATAAAAGCCTTGGTCCCGAAATAGTTTTATTAGTTCGAGAAATTCATGTGAATTCCTCACAATTCTTCAAAATTAAAACCTTCCACAGCATTCCTCGCATAGCCCAAAATTCCTCGCATTTTGATGAATTCGCCACACATTGGCAATGCTGCAACTGCCTTCACTTGCATCTGACGCAAGTGACGCTACATCATGTGTGCACTGCCCCATATGCGCTAATGAAAATGGTGCAACTCGGATAGGCGATAGCTATCTGCGTCCCACAGAACCGGCGTCACACTTGACAGCTATCCGATATGACCATTGAAGTAAGAGAAGAGGAAGCGGTGATCAACAAAATTATCGTACCCAATTGCTAAAATGTAGTTGTGCCCACCAACACAACCTAAAAAGTGAAATGCGTAGATGGATGGGTGCAACTTTTCGGAGGGAAAAATTTGAATATCTTTTTGAATCACCTCAGATATAAATAAATGAGGTTTTTTTTAAAAGTTAGTGTAAGTTGAAGGAATGTAAGGTTTCATTAAGCATGAATCTTTAAAAATATTGCTTCACTTAATGTGTTTGAAAATTTGAAATTTTTGGATAAAATTTGGAATTCTCCGTATTACATCGAAAAGCTGAGCAGCAAAATGCAGTTCATTTGGTTTGTAAATGAGCCAGGCGCTGAATGTAGACGATTAAATGGGAAAAGAAAATTTAGAGAGAAGTAGTGGTAAGCCCCCTCCTCCTTTCATTGCGTACATAGTTCTGGTTCTGAATTTTCCAAATTGTGAAAATAGAAATGCATTCACAGAACTAAACACACAAGAAACCGGGCTTGGGACCGGCTTTGGCGGAGTTACGGCTTAGCTGCTGGAAATATTATTTTTTCTTATAAAACTTCAAAATAAATTAATTAAAATGTGGGGTTTTGATTGTGTCCTACATCCCTTTGAAATGTATAAATTTTGTCAACTGCTGACGTACGGAAATCGTTTCGGACTCTTTTTTTAGCAATAAAATAATATCTAGTTTGAAGGTATTTTTCTATGGTAAGCTTTATTAGCGACCTGTAATGTCTATCATATGTGTTGAATGATCATCAAACAAATTTTTGCCAATACAATAATTTTGCACGACTAATGAAATCTGATCCAATCGGTTTTTATGTAAAATATTTGTCGAAAAATGAATAATTTTACGGAGCTCTTTTTCAGTTTGCTGGAAAATTAGAACACTGCTTTTTGATGGTACCTTAAGCAAGCCTCTACTTTTGTATTGGATCAGAGACTGATAATACTACAATACTACAAAAGCTATAGCCATCACCACAATTTTATAAAATACCTTCATAAATGCATGCATATGAAAATTCAAACTAATTGATTACTTTCTCACAACGAAAATTTAGTGCCCCTACAATACCGCCGCCTTTGCATCTAACTTCGCGCAAAACATGGCGGCGAATTGTTTACATCTAATGATTTTTTAATCGACATTAATTGCATATTATGAATGAGAAAGTTATCATTACTACACTTCATTTAACAGGTCTTCACTTACCAATGGAAAGACACTCCTTCTGGCCGTCGCCGAAGGCTGTTTACGCACGAAATCACAGCGCACTTCATTTTGCATATAATCACTTTTAGAGTCCTTTATTTTAATCACTTTCAATAGATTTGACTCCAGTCACTTTTCATTCGCAAATGCTATTGTTATCGCACTTAAAAAACACTAGATTAATTGCGAAATGACCACTTTTACCACTTTCGCGTGCTAATCGTTTAGCACTTTGACACTTAACAACGCACCAGCTGACCAAAAAGAAAAAGAGTGTGACCATAAATTTAAACCTTATTGGTTTCACTCACATATACACACCGACACGGGTATTTCGTTTCCTCTTCTCTTACTTCAATGGATATGACGCGAACGCTCGATAGGTGTCCACCAATGAAGAAAGAGAACAGGAAGCGAACCGAGCGTGTAAAACTCTATACGTGTGATGGCAGAAGAAATTGTTGAACTTAACGTCAAACTACTGTTATGTTGAACTAATTGTCAGTGCATTTGTCAAACGCGATCGTAAATAAAAGTGTCTGAGTCGTGTTTCGGAGCGGAAATAATTGTCTGTGCGGTTTAAATCGAAGTGATTTCGAGTGGTAATTATAAAGTCTGGTTTGGGACACTACCAGATAGAGCAATTATAAGGAAAAACTAAGTGGAGTTGCTGTAAAATCGAAAAGCAGCAATATGAAGTGCGTCGTTGCAAACTGCAAAAGCGATTCGCGTTTTCGCAGTTTGGGAGTCTCCTTTCATGCGTGAGTGTACCCTTAACTACTTATGGAAGGTACTAGTAGAGTACTAGGTGAAATTAGTGTAAAATAAGAGTTTCTTTCAAAAGCATGTTTTGTTTACATTCTTCTGTCATATGTCCATTTTATGGATTAGTGGCGTGCTTGAAATTTTCTTTTTGGGAGCAAGATTAGCGTGTTGGTATTTTAATAGAACATCATATTATTAATCAAGCGTTCACAATTATTAATTAAATATATGCTTGTCGTTTCCCTTTAGAAGATCTATGTGAATATGCCCAACTTCAATATTAAAATTCAAAAATCAGACTGCTAGGAAAAACATTGAGTGGCCGTAATTCCGCCAAAGCCGGTCCCAAGCCCGGTTGTGAAAGGAAGAGGGTGGTTTTCTCTATGATTTTTGTACAAATAATTTTACTTTCAAGCTTTAGGCTGACTTCACAGTCAGGTCGTTGGGTGGTGTCGAATTACTGCCGCCGAAAAAATTCTCTAGAGAATCATATGGCCGGATTACTGTGACATGCTATGGTGGCTTGCTGTTTTAATATCAAACGAAAAAAACCAAACGCGCATAAGTGAATGACGCGGACGAACCAAACGACCATAGAATCTGCCTAATATCGCAATTATTCAAGAATTAGATCTGAACAATCTAATATTTTCAAATTTCGCGCCAAAATTTTGCTCCTTGCAATAGACAATCATGTCCGCCTATGATCGGCACTACACATAGAAGTGTCCACAACCACATATAAAAAATCTTGCCGCAAATTTTGTTGAGGTTCTGCTCCATAGTTTATACCTCAATGGTGTCCGCGGCATGTGTGCATCGCTTCATTTGTGCCTATGTACTTCTTCCTATCGGCTTCAACGTGACGCAGCGTCACGACTACTTTTGACGCCAGTGTGTACCTACACTAAGATCTGCCAGTGTTGCAGAGGATAGTTTTCGCGGACTATTTGAAAATTGATCGTATTGTTTCACTTGAACAATTGAGAGGCGTATGGTACGACGAAAAATGAAAATAATTTTGAATGAGCATCGTGCAATGTTTTTTTAATTCACAGTTTCTTCATATAACCAAGCGAAGAAACAAAAGACTCTGATGCCCTAAACGTACAAAAATACAATATACATGTTACGTACGTTACGCAGCGTAATAAATCATAATTTTCAAAAAAGCCCCTAACAATCCATGCGGGGTGCGAGGATTGTTCAAGGCGAAATTTAGGACTGCCCCTGATACCCGTAACCACCTTTGCAGAAAGGAAATACGCGTGCCGCACTTTACACAAATAATTAAGGGGACATTCGCCTTTGAAATTCAAAAAAATCACACTTTTTAAAAATTTGATTATCAAAAAACTATCATATTTATTGACAAAATTTCTTTTGGACATAGTTAAACAGGCTCTAAAGAATATAAAAAAAAATTGTTTTTCATTTTTAGTTTCCCTCGGCTGCTGTAGACGGCGTCATCCAAAAGTTACTTTTCAATCGGTAGGACATATTGTGCACCTGCTATAACAGATTTTTGAAAAATTCAAAATGGATCCTATTCTCGAGACTCAAAACTATACAATAAACTTCTAAAACTCATACTTTTTCATATTTTGAAGTTTTTGAATGTATATTTCTGAAAAATGCGAAAAAACGGCATTTTTGGGGGGTAAGTCACCGCCGTAACAAAAGAGTGGGGGTATTTTTTTAATCTTTTAGAGGCTTATTGTTTACTATTTTCAATACGTATTCGAATGCTCAAAGAATAACACAGAGCAACTACCGAGCAGTATAATATCACATATATGTATACCAAAGATGTTTACACCAGGAGAAGTAGCAGCTGGCACGCTGCGCTTCACGCATCAATAGAAACCAGTTTTTACTCATGGGCATACACTGTTACAAATATAGCTGTAACTTTTTTTCTATTACGAATTTCTTGATGAAATTTTCGGAGCCAACTTTTGAACGTGTATAAAATCGAAATATGTAAAAATCTCAAAAGCGATTTTTTGAAAATTTCAAAGGAGAATGTCCCCTTAAGCAGATCTTTGTTCATATTGGATTTAATAAATTTTAAATTTGACAGAAAACGTGGCATTGGAAAGCTGGGTTTCCATTGAAACGGAACTGTGCTTGACAGACCAATCACACAGCTCGCACTTGCGCGGAGCGGAGTTTTCGCGAATTGTAATTGGATTCTCGCATCGCTCCATTCCGCTTTAGACGAAACCCAGCCTAATGCAGGATATATGTAGTTTCACTTTTCGCCACAGTCTAAACTTTTTTGCCGGATTGTACGATAGGCGGAGTATATGTTTGCCTTGTAAATACCTTGTGAGAAGATTACCGATAGAACTCTTTTTGAACATGTACGTTTCTAAGTTTATAATTAAAACTCCAACGTGGCTTTCAGACATCAAATAAATATTATTAATATCAACTGGAAAAAAACATTTAAAATAAATTTTTAAAAAATATGTGATACAAAAAATATTTTATTGCTGTATTATATACAATAAGAATGTACACAATTACCTGATCATTAAAAATTATGAATTATTAATAGAATTTAAATACCGAATAATCTGACATTAAATTTTACAAGATTATTCATAGAAAATAATTAATTAAAAAATGTATTCAATATTATATTAAGGGTATATGATCATGGATTATTTACTCTTTGATCACAAATGATTATTATTATTCATCCAAAGATGCCATATATGGCCATATGGCATCTTGGCTGAATATTCGGAGACTGTGGCGTGCCGGAATCCAAATAATTCCATATTAAAAACAAAGCAAAGCAATCAGAGAATTTAAATATCTCAACCTTACATAACCTGCTCGCAGTTTCCGCCTAGATACAACGCTGTGCCCAATGAAGGAGACCGAACCTGGAGCATAACTAGCTGACGAACTCGGCAATCGTCATAATACCAGTTGGGTGATCAAAAGCGGCAAAAGTCCAGTGAACTCACCAAGCCGTTGAACATCTTCATGAGCGAACGAGATTGGAGGGATGCCAGATATATCAGCGAGTGAAGCGGACGAAAGGTCTCTATTCGGTTGAATTTTGGAGGACTTGAGACAGGAGATTGGGTGTGCTTCCTTGGAATCTGGACGACGACAGAACACGGAAAATAAGCTCGGCGATTGGCGCAGGCAGCAGTGAAGTGAGAAATATCAAAATTGTATCAAATTATTTCCTTTAGCCTGTAACTACTTCGTTTCAATACTTGAAAATTTATGTAATTTATCTTGTGTGAAGTGGACATCGGGTTTTCAGCTTCCTTTTCATTTCTTTTCTTTTTCCCTTTTACGGTGGTTTTTGGGTCGACGCGGATCCAGTTCACATTTTCGGATCCGTGAACAGGGCAGTCCCGACGCAGCAACGAGTGGCGATCTTATTTTCAAGAAATCGTTCCCACGTCCCCCAGTGAAAGCTGGGTGGAAATACCCGAACCATGGCCAGGATGGGCTGCGGCGAGTAGTGACAGTAACACACAGTTGAATACATCAGTTCTATAAAAAACTAATAGGACCCTTGTGCATAGCATAAATAAATGGAGGTTCGAAGACAGTTCCCGGACGTGTTCGGTTGCATGTCCTGTACAGTACTGTGCCCTGTGCGGGTGATGAAAACATTATGAGCACGTGACTTTGCGAGTGTCTCTGTAAAATGAAAATGGATGCGTGAATGGTAATGATTATGATGAACTAGAACCTGAGGCGTTTTCGGAATCGGTTGCCCAGCCACTCAATCTGTAATGAAACGAGTACAAGCGAACATTGTCGCTTTGAAATTTCAAGCCAACAGGACTTTCGTCTTGTTGGCCTCAATGGACGTTAAGTCCCCGGGACGAGGCAACGAGCCCATGTGTCGTTCAGACGAATTTGGGTTCGGCCTCTACCTAGCTAGAGGAGTGATGGCTGCTGGCAGGCCAGCTCAGCTCGGCGCGTATCGTCGTGGGTGCGTTCTCTAGCATCAGTCCCGAATCTCATTTCCAGAGATTCAGCCATCAAATTGCCCGCTTACATACCGACAAAAAAAATTCATTCAACAAAGCAAACTATTCATCTTGTGAGGCTATACCTCCTACGTTACTTTACACAAAGAATTCTCGCGCGCATACCGAGATAATACCGCGTACAGGGGCTGCCCGAGAGAAAAAAAATCTTTACGTTACATTGGTCTATTGGTGGAATTCCGAAGCTACTCAAAACAAAAACAGGCAAGAAAGAAAAGAAAACGAAAGACTACCGCGTACCAAAACAATCTCTTGGGTGGCCGTGCCACTCTCGCATTGGAAGACGAGCTTCAGTGGAACTCGCCAGGCGCAGATGTCGCTGCCTGGGCCCGCCCTACCATGGCCTAGCGCTTGCGTGTCCGCATGTGTTGTGCGCACTAGGCCCACCACTACTTACCTTGGCCGGTCTATTCCGTTAGCTGTTGGAAATGGAGGTCATTGAAGAGGGAGAGCCCTCAAGGAAAGTTTGGATTATTCAATTCATGATAAATTTATTCATTCTACTTCGAATATGTACAAATTACAAAAAAAAATATAATTAAAGAGGTGAACCGCTAGAAAATTTGATTTGTAATTATTGTAAACTACTTTAAGGTATATAAGAGTTAAAACTTTACTTTATGGATGGTTTAGATTTTTTTTTAAATATTTCTATGTTGTAAATGTTTTATTTTTGCTTTCAACGTGTCTGTAGCTACATATGACAATCTGTTGTATTTTCTTAATTTTTTTTTTTTACATTACCACTTTTAGACTCATAATTTTGTGATTCACTTAGGAACTAGAATGATTCCTACATAATGTTTAGCCTTAAATTCTAAAAATAATTACAGTCAGTTTATTTTGTTCCTCTACAGTATGTAAGTGCTATATAATAATTTATGCTTTGACTTACTTAGCATTTCCATGTAAATAATCTTTCAAAAAAAAACGATTACACTCCCTTCACTTGGCATCTGTGTCCATGCAACATAAACATTTTCAAATATGAAATGGTACTAGAGAGATACTTTAAGTCCTTCCGCACAGACACCTAAGCACACACATCGAGGCCGCAACGAATATGATCACCACTAGCATGAACTGTGAGCACTAGCATGAACTGTGAACTGTGAGCACGTTCGGGCGTAAACACACTGAGGCGGGTTAGTTAGTTCTAATCAAAATTTCGTTGCTAACCAAGACCATCCTTTATTCGTTTTTTTTCTTGGGTAAATCTCTTGCTACAGGATATTCAATTACCGATTGCGATTAAAACCAACCGCGCTAGTGTTGTGAACGATGAAATCAAAAAAAAATAAAGAGGAATGGACCAATTGATTTATGTATTGATGCAGTAACCAGCATAATGTTCAAGTGGCCAAAAATTAGTTATACTCCATCAGGTATAACAAAAATCAGTTGTGGGCATCTTGGATCGCCCTCAGAAAGACTTCTCTTCGGCCATCGTTTGCTGATCCCTTTGTATAACAAAATTCAATACCGAAACTACTACCGGAGACATGTGCGATTTGCGAGTTCTCACCATTTCAGGTTTATTTCGGGCATATTTCATTTTTCACCATAAATACGACCGATCGTTCGATAATCAGTATTATTGAATCCACGGTTAAAGCTGGCAAAAACTTTCCTTCACTTCACGATCACTTCGAAGCTGTTCGGATTTTTTAAAAAAAACTTGCAGATGCTCTAATTTGAATAATCAAAACTTATCAGTCTGTTACTGCTAGATCTTTTCCTAATCTATGAAAGCTATGGAGATATTTCAACAGTTTTTAATATACATCTTCCTTCGACGATCGTTGCTAACGATGCACATTCTTTTCTTTCGAAAACACTTTTTTAGCCGTTCAAAGCACTGATGCGTCCCGTAGGTACGTCGTTCGTGTTTCACGTTTTCATCACTGCACCGGTCTATCTTCGCAAACAACAAACCGTTAATTGCAAGCTGGGTAGATTATAAAGCCTTTTATTTCCGTTTTTGACTGAACCACTTATTGAAATTAGGATTGTTTAATATCACTTCGTCACTTCAAGTACGAACTTTTGTCGTCCAGTTGATCTCATTTAGTCGGGCCAGGAGAAAAATGGATTTATCACCGCTACAGCCGCGGCCTGTTGCTGGCTAGCCTCGTCCAGTCCGCTCGAGCTCAAAGAAACGACTCCCATCGTAATAAAATGAATAGGCCCCACGTTGGGCGCCATTGTAATGAAACGAGTAGGCCCCACGTTGGGCGCCATTGTAATGAAACGAGTACGAGCGAACATTGTCGCTTTGAAATTTCAAGCCAACAGGACTTTCGTCTGGTTGGCCTCAATGGACGTTAAGTCCCCGGGACGAGGCAACGAGCCCATGTGTCGTTCAGACGAATTTGGGTTCGGCCTCTACCTAGCTAGAGGAGTGATGGCTTGAAATTTCAAAGCGACAATGTTCGCTCGTACTCGTTTCATTACAATGGCGCCCAACGTGGGGCCTACTCGTTTCATTACAATGGCGCCCAACGTGGGGCCTATTCATTTCATTACAAATCTCAAGTAGACAGCTATTAAGAGAATGGATAAACGAAGTGTGCCTGTAGCTTTCTGGGGGCCTACTGATTCTTGTTGGTTTCGCATCTAGCTTTCATCTCGTACCAACGAGACTAGTCAGCAGGTTTCAATTCAAACGTATGGAATCTCTCTGTCTCTAAAGCAGATGGAGTGAAATGCAATGTTAGATAATTCACGACGGCGGGACACCTCCCACCTGGATGAGAGCAAGTTAGTAAATTAAATTCAAGGTTGATATTTTAAAAATATATATTTATTTCGTAGTTATCGACTACATCGACTCTCTTACAATTTCTAAAAAAAGACTGAACTGAATTTTATGCCATCTTTTTGCCGAGTAGCATTTCCGCCGATATCTTGAATTGTGCCAGGATTCGCTGACTCGGTGACAAGAGTGACTCAAAACAATGAGGAAAAGAGCGCCATGAATAGCGAAAAAGTACAATTGTTTTATCAAGGATATGCACCTCTAGGAACACCAGGGTCGAAAAAAGACATATTGTGCTCTTTAAGAAAAAAATTAAAGTAAGGAAAGCACTACCAATTCAGAATCTGAACATTTGCTCATAATAACGATAGTTTAAAGCACAATTATTGTACGCCTACTTTTGATTTTTTGTTGATCTGTTGACTTTCTTATTGAACTCTCGATTGCCCAACCATTGTATACACACCTGAGTACATAGAATCAGAAACAATTGTAGCTTAATAAGAAAAATCACATTTGACAATGAATCCTTAGATTTAACTCATTCCCTTTATGCTTGTTTCTTAATGTTTCTAATTAGATGTCCGCAGCTGTGTATTAGGTAGTTACCCAAAAATGATTGTACATTCAAGATTTCATTAAGAAAGTAAGCATA
>OZ012662.1:40311797-40346429 GCA_963942545.1 Oxycera nigricornis
AAAGTTCTACATTTTATGTGTTGTGATTTGAAAAAGTCCGTCGTTCTAGATTGTTAGTGAATATAATTTATTTTGGCGAAAAATTTATCGAGGTTAAATAAACTATTATATATTTCATCTGGGACGTTTTCAGTTGTCTCAACAGCGTTATGTAATGTGATTGCTTTCTGAATTTGGTTTGTTCTGGGGCTTCGAAACACTACATTCTTCTGTTTCGTCTTCCTTATCGCTTACATTATTGTCATCCGTAGCAACGTTGTTCAAAATTTGATCCACGTTAGGCGGTTCAGCTACTAGGAAATCATCATGATCACGCAGATATTCTTTTTTTTTCGTCGTTGGGAGGTGGAAATCTTCAAAAGATACCGAGTTGCTCCTGCTTCTCGGCATGTCGGATTTCTACCGACTAAAACCACCTCCGTTTCCTCCAAAAAATCTTTACTCCATAACTCATTGCTTGCACTGTCCGTGTGCAATTTATTTCCTGAAAGCTTGTTCATTTAAATAGTACTTCCCAGACGATGTATATCGGTATAAGGGATAGTACCAGTCGCAATCTCCCGTATCATAACTTGCAGAGTGTAAACTTTTCCAGATGCTGTCAATATCATCTTCAGCATTTTCGTTATTTGTTGTAGTTGAGCAAGGGGAATATCGTCTTATTCATTTCAATCCTGTGCGATTTTAAACCCTGCTTTCTGAAAGCAATGCCGAATGATCAGCGAAGTAACGCCTTCACGAGAGAAGTCACTTTATCTTTGCTGTGCTTGCCTCCAAAGAACTTCCCCCCTTAAAAGCAAGGGTTCTTGTTAGCAGACACTTGAAAAAACACGTCTCGTAAACATTGAAAACATTTTCGGGTTTGAAATCCTTAAGCAATTTCGGTAAACTTTTCTTAGACTGAAAGTTTTTTTCGTGGTCATCAGATGCACTTCCGCCCGATATTACTTTTCCTGAAATTCCATATCTGGATTTGAAGCGATTTAACCAACCATCACTAGCTTTAAAATCAAAGTTATTTAAGGTTTTGGCTATTTCTAGTGCCTTTTCCTTTAAAATAGGACCACTCACAGGTGAGTTACTGCTACGCATATTTTTGAACCATTCAAGCATGGCATTATTAACTGTCTTGTATGTACATACCCTACTCCGCTTCATTTTCCCACTCATGCAAGGATTTAAATACCGACGTTTCAAATCTTCCCTTTCACTCCTCATTGACGACAAAGTATTTGCTGGTATGTCAAATTCACGTGCTATATCCTTTGATATCATGTTTCCTTCTTCAATTTTATTTATAATACGTATTTTCGCTTTCTGGTTGCTGGTGTCATGTGGAAGATTATGAGTAGTGATAAATTGTTGCATCTGTTAGTGCATGACCTCTATCGTGAAAAGCATAATTTTGTATATTTAATTAGATCATAAATGATTTACTGTTGTTGATGGCAACTGTGGATGTCGATACCGGATAAAGTAAAACACGTCTTTACATGGCGACAGTTTATTCGAGAAGAAAGATAGAAAAGATGACAGCTCTTCTCATAGAGGTTATGACAGATGTCAGTTGACTAAAGGGGCCGTTTACAACACCCCAACTTGGACTAATCAGTGATAAAATCACAGAACCAAACTTAGCAATTTACAATTTTCTTTGACAAACAATTCAAATAAATTCTATATTAACTTGATTCACTGTTAGTCCACTACCAAACCGAGGCCCTTTGCTCCGAACTCCATCTTACCAGCGCTAACTACTTTGGTTAAACAATCGGCGACATTCTGTCATATTCGAGTATGATGAGCCCATTGATGACATATTGTCGATAGAAATGGTAGCTCACCGCAATGTGTTTGACTCGAGGGCTGAATGCGACTCAACTTGCCAATGCCATGGCACTTTGATTATCACATTTAATGATGATGCTCTTCAACTCCACGAACTGGCGGATGACAGGAACTAACCATAATGCTTCTTTTGCCGCGTGTGACATAGCGACATACTCCGCTTCTGTGCTGAAAACCGCAACAGACTTTTGTCGTTTGCACGACCATGTGACAGCTCCACCTGCCAATATGAATACATACCCAGAGTACGACTTCCGCTCGTCCGATTCATTCGCCCAGTCTGCGTCGACAAATCCGCTTATTGGTCTGGTGTCTCCTCGCCAATATGCAATTCGATAGTGACTGGTGCCGCGAACATACCTCAGAATACGCTTGACGGCCATCCAATGAGTTGATTTATAGCAATCATTGAAGCGACTGACACTGCTGACTGCAAATGCCAGGTCTGGACGGGTTGCCTGTACTAAATACAACAGGCATCCAACCGCTTCACGATACGGGACATCTTGCTCCAACTTGAGTCCGTCAGACCCTGTCAGCTTCTGCGACGAATCACAAGGACTACCGACCGGTTTGCAATTTTCAATGCCGTATCTCTCCAAGACCTCTTTTGCATACGACTCCTGGTTGAGAGTGATAAAGTTTTCCTCATACTTAATCGTCATGCTTACACAAGTCTTCGCCCGACCCAAGTCTTTCATATAAAACTTTGTAAACAACTTTTGTTTTAGTTCATCTCGTGTCGTGGCATCCTTCCAGAAAATCAGGAATCGTCGACGTAGATGGCAACAACCAAATCCCTGTTCTTTCCAATGTAAACACATGGATCTTCCTCCGATTTCAACAACCCGAATGACAGCAATGCCGCGTCGGGGCACCGATTCCATTGTCGACCGCTTTGTTTAAGCCCATACATTGCTTTATGTAGCTTGCACACTCTGCCGGTGCCATCTTCGAATCCGTCCGGTTGCAATGTATAAATATCTTCATCCAAATTACCTTGAAGATACGCGGTGACAGCATCCATTTGGTCAATTTCCAGTCCACGTTGAGCTGCTAGTGCAATCAAAATGCGAAGTGAACTATATCGAACGACTGGTGAAAACGTTTAACCGTAATCAATTCCAAATTTCTGCGAACATCCCTTCGCAACGAGCCGTGCTTTGTACCGCACGATTGAACCTTCCTCAGCGCGCTTGGTTTTGTATACCCACATGGTTTTTATGGGCTTTCGACCTTCAGGTAAGTCCATCAATGACCAAGTGCCCTTTGATTTCAAATGATGCCAATTCGTCCTTCATGGCCTCAATCCACTTCTCACGAGCAGGTGATTCGATGGCCTCTTGACGGCTTATTGGATCTTCCGCCGTACAGTCTCGTGCGAAGTATGAGACAAATCCCTCTCTAACAACTGGCTTTTTCTTTCTTTCAGAACGTTTCGACTCGCCTGGCGTATTAGGCAACTTGATGGCTGGTTTAAAATCCGGATCATCTGAATCGTCCAATATCCGCTCGTCGATAGCGGTCACTCCACCCACGTTCTCGGCTGATTCATCAGGTTGAGCTGGCTTTGAAGCCCCAACTGACTTCGATTGCTCGTCATCCTCGTCGCTACTATCCACAACGAATAATGATCCCATTTTGGCTGGTTTTGGTGTCAGGAATGTCACATCTCCACTGGTAAACACGCGTTCGCTTGACGGGTCATAAAATCGCATGCCTTTCTGTGTATCCGCGTAACGCAGGAAACACATCTCGACTGCTTTCCTGTCCCATTTCTGGCGTTTCTGCTTCGGCACGTGCACCATTGCCGGTGATCCAAAGATCTTAACTTCTGATAAAATAAGCTTTTGTCCTGTCCAGATTTCTTCTGGAGTGCCTTTCCCACTTGATCTGTTGATCGAACGATTAACCAGGTATGCGGCGTGGTTAATGGCCTCACCCCACAGTCGCTTTTCCATTTCCGCATCAGCAAGCATACAGCGAGCACGCTCCACGAGCGTACGGTTCATTCTTTCAGCGACTCCATTTTGCTGAGGAGTGTAGGGAATGAATGCTTCGGGGAAATTCCGGCTTTGGAGCAAATCGATTGCATGGTTTGATTACAAAACTCCGTGCCATTGTCTGAACGCAATCGTTTGATTCTGCGTCCTGTCTGGTTTTCAACCAAGGCCTTGAAGCTCTGGAATGCTTGTGCGACTGCTGACTTTTCGCTCAAGAAAGAAACAAATACCTTTCGTGTCGAAGTCATCGATCTTAACGAGAAAATACCTGGCTTTTTCTAATGTAGTGTTACGGTCGCATTTCGCTGCGACCGAATAGTTTATATATTTAAAAAAAAAAGAAGTCCCGATTGACTATGACTTGAGTCAAAAGCCAATCGGGACTCTGGTCAAAAGGTCTGCAGGTCTAACCCAAGCCACCCGCCAATCGCAAATAGCGCAAACACCACTCCGCTGAGGCTCGTAGAGCAGTTTAAGAAATTGAAGTGAATAGAAAATTTAATTTAAGAATTGGATTATATAAACTCATCATTGAAGCAAGAATGGTAGAATCAAGTAGAGAATAGGAACTAGTTCAATAGTGGTAGGTAAAAGATAAGTAGTTACTAGTTTAAGGAGAACATCACCGAGCCATCCCTGAGGAAATCATCGACATCAAGCATAGCAAGAAGTCTAAATTGGCACATCAATGCGCATTGCAATCCACCAACGCCGGTCGATGAATCCGATCGGCCGGTTTTCATTTGTAAACTATGTGGCAAAGCGCTTTCATCTGGAGGAGTATTAAGGGAACACGAAATGATGCACCGGGGCGAATTTCCATTTGGTTGTGACCAATGCCCAAAACGTTTTCGAGTTGCGAATAAATTACGCCAACACTAATTACGTCATGAAGTGCGTCATATTCGAGTCGGAAATGGTCAAACGTATACATTTCAACACGGACTGGCCATTCGCCGCTGAATCCATCCCACTTACCACCATCGGTGAGTTCAGCCGGGACACCATTACTGTCCGATTTTGGTGGCGCAGCAATCAGCGTAGATTCGGCAACGGTCGCACCCAAGTCTTCGAGATGCGACACAGGATCCTTCTCGTTCCGACCAGCGTTATAGGGCGTGACCACTTCCAGATAGCTGAAATAGTTAAGGGTTGGATAACCACGCACCTCATACACCGAGCACCCGGCCTGAATATATCGCGGTCCAATGCAGAGCTTCCCAGAAATTCACTCAACTATGTTCCGATCGCGAGATGTAAACACCGAACCGCGTATCATGTCCGACGACATGAAAACAAGACTCACAAAAACAATAACAACAGACGCGAGCTGTCACTGGGAAATGTCGGAGTGACATCAGTGGTGGCGAAAAAGCCAAGATGGCCGTTGCGCAGACAGCTGATTCGACCAAATCCAGTGAGTCCCACACCAGTGGTTCTAAAACCAGAATGGGGATTGGAACGGTTCCGCAAACGAGCTGAGCCGTTACGCCGAATTGATAAATAGAGCTGGGAACAAAGGAAGAGGGCTTTTTTTTCTTGGATCGTAAATTGGAAGAGTCGTCGTCTTGAAGGAAAATTTCAGTGAGTCAACGTCGAGAGCGGTCGTCAAGTACGGCACACTTTATCGCGCGGTAACGTCTAGGGAAATTTTGTCAGGATTCGAGCGGAAGGCGTGAATTGGGTTCGATTTCATACTGGAAGCATTTAACCGATTGAGAGTCGAAGCGAGTACGTTAACGAGTTCTGCAGTGCGATAATCAATCGAGGCACGACGATCGAACGAGCGAGCGAGCGACAGTCGAGCGATAGGGAAATTGGCGAGGGCGGTGTGTGGGGCGCGACAAGGATAAGGCCCGACGAGGAATTTTCCCGACCACGGCGGGCTTCCCTGCACGGACAATCAACGGCGTGAATAATAAGTAGAGTAAGCATTAGCTTTAAGTTATACACGTTTATACTAGAATCTAATATAGAGAGTTGTAAGGAAGCCTAAGTGGAGTGAGTTTCTTTTTTTTGTTATATAGTTTGATCACGGTGTTGGGTTAGTTTCGAGTTTCTTGATCGGGTTTCAGTGTCGCGACCCAAACCAAACCCCAGTCAGGGTTTAGGTCGCTGGACGATTGTCGGCGCACGACTGGGTGGCGCCCAAAAACAATATCAAAATTACCCCGCCCCTCTTCGCGGGCAAAGATGCCGGGCACAATCGTCCACCCCGCAGACATTAGAGGCTTCGGGGGTAAAAGTGCGGCGTAACAGTAGGTGTCTCCATAGGTCCACACAGGTCCATATGAATTAATTCGAGCACATTCCGTGTCCTAATTGTGACCTCATTCTGCTTGAAAGCAGCAGCAGCAGCTTTCCTTCAGCACAACTGACACATCCATCCAGATCTTGTTATCTTCCGTCGAATACAACTCCTCTATTTGCTGACCGCAAACGCTCTATTCCTCCATAGCTCATGTGACCCAGTCGGCGATGCCAGTCGACCACCTCACTATCCTTTGCCAACATACACCTCACATGCTGTGCATCAACACGATATACTCCGTTGTATGACTTCGCCTGGATCAGCTGCTGTCCTCGAGCATTGAATATTTTGCACCAGTTCTTGCTGAACGATACACTGTTTCCGGCATCTGTTATGGTTCCTACAGACAGCAGGTTTGCTCCCAACTTCGGAACAAACAGCACGTTTCGAACAACAATGCCGATTCCGTTAACACTGATGTGCACGGTCCCACATCCATTCACTGGCAAACGGTCGTCGTTCGCGATAGAAATATCCGGATATTCGATGCTCTTGAAATCCGATAATATGTCTCGACGAAACGTCATGTGCCGCGATGCTCCACTGTCGATGAACCAATCTTCCTTGCAATAATCACCCGCAACTGCGGTAACTGCATTCGCGTATCTCGCGTCTGGTATCTTCCCTGCGTAGTTTACACGTCTGGACTCGACGGTCGGTGTTCGTGAGGGGCATTTAATTTTGTAGTGTCCGAGTTGACCGCATCCGAAACACTTCACGTTTGTTCTTGCACCTCTATTGCTCTTTTCTGAGCCACTTACTTTGACTGGCTTCGTTAGCAGTCTGCTACTGCCAAAAAATGCTGTATCTGCCTTGTCGCTCACCGGAGTCAACGTTAATAGCATCAATTTGCCCTTCTCCACACTGATGGTCGTGCCGCTACCTGCGAGACCCATCACAAACGGCTGGTATTTCACTCCAAGCCTACCGATCATTAGCAAAGCGACGTTTCCATAACTCCATCATCTTACCGATGAAATCGTCAATTGATGCACAGTTTTCTAATCGCGTCGTTGTTAAGCCAACGATAGCTGCCACTTCACGATCTAGTCCGGATTCTG
This sequence comes from Oxycera nigricornis, assembly GCA_963942545.1. Classification (NCBI taxonomy): domain Eukaryota; kingdom Metazoa; phylum Arthropoda; class Insecta; order Diptera; family Stratiomyidae; genus Oxycera; species Oxycera nigricornis. The sequence goes on from OZ012662.1 coordinate 40,319,021, forward strand.
CGAAACATTTCCCCAACATATTCCATGTGGCCAGCGGAGTCGCCGCATCATCGAAATGGTTCGTCACCGTTGATTCACACGCGAGGTATAGCAAACCCATGGCCTCCTGCAGCTTTTCGCTATCTGTTTCCGTGTCGGGGGCTAGCGCGACACACTTCGCCAACTTACGTGTGCGTAAAAATGCAAGCATCGATCGCTTCCAATCTCCAAAATTTTCTCTACCTTTCAGCTTCTCGAATTGGATTTCTCCCTTCGGCATCGCTTGGCTGTTGAACGTTGACCACGTTGAATTTTGATTGCTGATTATACGCGACATCTTGAAATTATTTAGGAAAATAATTGCACACACTTATTAACCGCTTCTCTCCGGTTTTATTTTCGACTTCTGGGCCCATAACCTGTTGTTGATGGCAACTGTGGATGTCGATACCGGATAAAGTAAAACACGTCTTTACATGGCGACAGTTTATTCGAGAAGAAAGATAGAAAAAATGACAGCTCCTCTCATAGAGGTTATGACAGATGTCAGTTGACTTAAGGGGCCGTTTACAACATTTACCACCTACGGGTATTAGCATTAAGAGGCACTCTAATAAGACTACCCTCGATAGTGCCTATTTATCTTCACTTCAGGTAATGCCTATCATCGGCATATATAGTCCTTGGTCAGTGGCGTTAAAATTGTGCGGCCGTTTTTCTATAAATCTTCTCGCATTTTTATTAATTTGTTTATCCCCTCATCATGTGCACTATAGACACCACGGAAAAGAAAATAGTATCAAAGGACCAAAAAGGAACATGTCGATCCTACTACATTACAATACACAGCAACTGAATATATAATTATGTGTACCTTTAGTCTATGAATACTCAATAAATGTACTTTAAATCATCCATAACTTTCTCTACTAGTAAAGCATGTTACGTTCGCCACGCAACGTAGTCCATCCCAAACCATCAAGGGCGAAATATGGGACTTCCCTGTCCGTGAAGACCCCAAACCACCGTGCGGGTAACCGCTGTCTTGCGCAAAATTGTTAATGTCACGATCGCCTCTTCGCACAATCAAGCCAATGAATTATATTGTTACTTAATGAATTGAATTGTTACTAATTAATGAATTATAGGGAGTAGATCAATTTAGGATAGAGGTTTGAATATATGTATATAGACATAAGAATTAGGGCAAAGGTCGCTTTAGATAAGGATTATTGGAATTGATGGAATATAAAGATGTATGGTTAGGAAATTAGATTAGATAGCTAAGTAGTAATAGTAGTTTTATGGTGAGCGATCAACAGCAAAATGTATCACAGTTCACGGCACAGACACTGCGGATAAGTTGCCCACGATCACAACAACAACAACGCTCACTCAATCGTCGTAACAGATCCCAAATCAAGGCCCCGCCCGGTCTACGATGCGCCCCAATGGAGTCCCCTATGCGTCAGTGAAACCCACAACCATTGGCATTGGCAATTCGCCATGGCTGGCGGCTGCCGCGAGTTTTTCGCCGGACAGGCGGCAATCGGAAATCCCCTCGCATCGAGACACAACGTCTGACCCCTGGCGAAACCAGTTGAAAAGCTTTTGAAAGCTGCTGGGGTCAACTGCCAGCTGAGTGGTCGTCGACCTACGAACCGAACGGGACTGGGCTTGGCTTAAATAGATTGCGCGAGGAGGAGGTCTGGAGGTAAATTTTCAGCCGTGTGCACGCTGAAGGCCGTGTCCACAGATCGCTCGGTGGCTCGTCGGGGGTGTCCGCGTGTCGAACGTTACCGTCCCGTTTATTATTGTTTGGAGTGGATTTTGGGAAAATCCACTTAAAGAAGGGGGGGGGGGTAATGTTACGTTCGCCACGCAACGTATTCCATCCGAAACCATCAAGGGCGAAATATGGGACTTCCCTGTCCGTGAAGACCCCAAACCACCGTGCGGGTAACCGCTGTCTTGCGCAAAATTGTTAATGTCACGATCGCCACTTCGCACAATCAAGCCAATGAATTATATTGTTACTTAATGAATTGAATTGTTACTAATTAATGAATTATAGGACTGGCTTGGCTTAAATAGATTGCGCGAGCAGCTGACGAGGCTTTTGAACGTCGACCGCTGGTGTAGAAGCTGCGTGATTTTTTTGAATTTTTTCGTTTGGACGTCGGTCTTGGGCGGAGGGTGCAAGCTGCGTGGTCTTTGTTCGGAGGTCTTGGCTTTTGTCGTGGTGAAGCTCGGAAGACGTTTTGGCGGTCGAGTCGGGAGTTTTTCTTTTTGGGTTTTGTGCCGAAGTGGTGGACGGTGCGAAGCGGAAAGCCGAGTGGGCGTGAGTAGCGAAGTTAAGGAGAAGACGAGGACGACTAGCGACGAGCGAGCGAGGAGCGAGAAGCAGCCGAGCATCATAGGATTAAGGAAACAAAAAAATTGTAAGTAGATTTAAGTGTAGCTAGTGAGAAGTTAGGGTTTAGTTAGTTTTTTTGGTTAAATAAATCGTGCCTTGAATGAAGTTATAAATTGTATTCTTGTGTGAAGTGGCGACGCGGAATCGCGTTTCCGGCGTTAGTGTTCCTTTTGTTTCAGGTTATCCTTGTTGGTGGTTTCGGGTCGTCGCGGACCCTATTCCCGTTTCAGGGTTCGCGGACAGGGCAGTCCCGGCGCAGAAACGGGTGGCGCCCTTTTCTTTTCTTGAAATATCTTTTCCCACACCCCTCTTCGCGGGTGAAGCCGGGTGGGATTGCCCGAACCGTGGTTGGGATCGGCCACGGTGTAGAGTGGAGAACGTTACGAAAATTATAGCCATAACATTTGGCGCCCAACGTGGGGCCGTTATAAAAAAAACAGGACTTGGGTACGGCAGCTTTCGAACGGCGGATCCGTTCGACGAGTCCAGTGAGTGTATCTGTGAAATAAAAGTGGCCGAGTTAAAAGTGCTGACACGTGCGTGTAATTGCGGGAGTGTGAGATCGCGGGAGTGTGTTGATTGCGGGTGTGTGAATTTGCGGGTGTGTGAGTTTGCGGGTGCGAAGATTGAAAATGAAATTATAGATACAGATGTTTACATAAAAATAATAAAATAAAGTAGAAAGTAATTTCCTCGTCTAGTACGTGTTTCTTTTTTCCTTGTGCTGTTATTATTTTGGCTAGGTGCAACATGGCAAAATTTACGGAGGCTCTAATAGACCGTCTTGGCGAGAACGAGCTAAGCTATGAGTTGGCAGTGCGTGGGATCGCCACTGGAACTGTGTCGGCGATGCGGATGGAGCTCCGGAAGGCACTACGGCTTGGGGCTATACTGGATGCGTCTTTACCTTATCCTTTTTCTTATCAGCAGGACCGCGAGGCAGTAGAGATGGTAACGGAAGAAGTCAGGGCGCTATCAGTGGATTTTTGGGGGAATGAGAAGTCCACTGCGTTTTTGGTAGCCCAGGCCAAAACGGAGTATGGCCTGCGGAGGATCGCTAACCTGCTACGGGAGAAGAAAGCAGGGGATCCCCTAATCGAGAAGCTGCGGCGGCAGCTTATGCTTGCCTTAGGACACATGTTGGTGCAAGCAGAAGAATATGAAGAAGCTAGCAGCTCTGGAGCCAGGAAGTTGGAACGAGACGAAGATGCGACGACGACAACAGAAATGGACACGAAGAAAATAGAAGATACGGAATTGACGATCGCAGAGCTGACCGGCAAGTACCAGGCAGTCTGTGCTGATCACCAGCAAACGTTGGACGACACCGAAGATTTGGAGAGGGAGAACGATCGGTTACGCATGCAACTGGAAGAGGCACGCAAACACATCCTGGACGAAACACTGGCACGTGAAAATGTTGAGGACACACTCCGATCACTGCACGAAAAGTTGGAGTTGAAGGATCTTAATCATGCGATAGAATTGACCAAAACGCGTACTAGATATAAGTTAGAAATTAAGGAAATGAATTGTCGTTTGACCGAGCAATACGACGCAAAGCTAGAACAATCCCTCCAAGAGCTTCGCGAACAATACGAAGAGAAGCTAGAGGAGATCGAAGCGTTCTATGAGAACAAGCTTAAGGCTCTACAAAGTGAAGCGCAATACAACCGCACCGCGGCTTCGAGAGTAACGAAGGAATTAGGAGAGTCCCGAATAACCGACAATCTGTTCTCACGACTCGAGGAGTTGGAGGCCCAAAATGCGTCCTTGCATGGTCGCGTACGGGACATAGAGGAGAAGCTTCGACTGGAACAAAGTTGCTCATGCATCAAGCTGGAAGATGTTCATGAAGCTGGGGTCGAGGATAAAGTGAACGTCTGTGAAGCTAAACCTACTGGAACAGAGTTGGAAGCAGATGAGGACACCGATGCTGTGAGAGGAGTTTCGAGGGAGATTGATGAGAAGTTCACATGGATTGAGGTTATGCCTAGAAGCAGACAGTCGCGATTGGGTAGGCTTGGTAGCAGGCAGTCTCAAGGAGGTGAGACTGGGCCTGAGCGCAAGAAGTCCCAATGGACTGGGTCTGGGGGTAGGAAGTCTCAGAGGAGTGGACTGGGGAAGACAGGTAGGAAGCAGCAAAGGGGATCTCATGCGAGTAGAATAACACAGGAAGGGAGTACCGACACGGAAAGATCAGGATCAAGGCAGAACAACGAATTTGACCACGTAAGAAGAGAGCACTGCAAATGGGAAATTGAACTAGTCGATAGTACTGATAAAAATGGTGTGGAACCGAGGCAGAAACAAAACTCCTTACAGCCACCGGTTGTACGGGAGGGTCAACTGGTGAGGGCTTTAGAAGAGATTGTAGATGAGGGATCAATCTCATTAAATAGGATTCAGTTTGTAAGGGCAACTGTAGTGTTGCAGGAGGGGTCTGGTTCATCAATTGGGGACGGAGAGGAACTCAATTCTACCGATCGAGTGGCCGACATAGAGAACAGAGACCGGACGATCGAGTGACCGGGAAGGGTATTAAAGGAAGTTGAGGATGAGAGGGGCAAGTAGTACAGGGGTGGGGCTTGCCGATGCTCTGTAACCCCAACGTCATAGCATGCTGTTAGGCTCGCTACAGAAAGGCACATGCAGAAGATAATGATTTGCTTAGAACACGGATAAGTGAGAGATGTATCGATGGCCGGAGGTAGTGAATCCTTAGTATTTACCCTTGTAACCTTATGTTTGTAACCCCACCTTCCTTCTTCCTTTTCTCCCTCCCTTTCCCGTATCGTTCCATTCTTTTAGCTTATTAGTTCGGTCATTTTTTTTTTTGAGATAGTTCGGTTTTTCGGTTCTGGGTTAGTTAAGTTGTGTCGAGTTCGTTAGGCTAGTGGGTTGGTTTTGTGAGTGCGAGTACGGGACCGATGCGGAGTGTTCGAACTACCGTGAGTGCGACGTCTGGAGGTAAATTTTCAGCCGTGTGCACGCTGAAGGCCGTGTCCACAGATCGCTCGGTGTCCGCGTGTCGAACGTTACCGTCCCGTTTATTATTGTTTGGAGTGGATTTTGGGAAAATCCACTTAAAGAAGGGGGGGGGGTAATGTTACGTTCGCCACGCAACGTAGTCCATCCCAAACCATCAAGGGCGAAATATGGGACTTCCCTGTCCGTGAAGACCCCAAACCACCGTGCGGGTAACCGCTGTCTTGCGCAAAATTGTTAATGTCACGATCGCCACTTCGCACAATCAAGCCAATGAATTATATTGTTACTTAATGAATTGAATTGTTACTAATTAATGAATTATAGGACTGGCTTGGCTTAAATAGATTGCGCGAGCAGCTGACGAGGCTTTTGAACGTCGACCGCTGGTGTAGAAGCTGCGTGATTTTTTTGAATTTTTTCGTTTGGACGTCGGTCTTGGGCGGAGGGTGCAAGCTGCGTGGTCTTTGTTCGGAGGTCTTGGCTTTTGTCGTGGTGAAGCTCGGAAGACGTTTTGGCGGTCGAGTCGGGAGTTTTTCTTTTTGGGTTTTGTGCCGAAGTGGTGGACGGTGCGAAGCGGAAAGCCGAGTGGGCGTGAGTAGCGAAGTTAAGGAGAAGACGAGGACGACTAGCGACGAGCGAGCGAGGAGCGAGAAGCAGCCGAGCATCATAGGATTAAGGAAACAAAAAAATTGTAAGTAGATTTAAGTGTAGCTAGTGAGAAGTTAGGGTTTAGTTAGTTTTTTGGTTAAATAAATCGTGCCTTGAATGAAGTTATAAATTGTATTCTTGTGTGAAGTGGCGGCACGGAATCGCGTTTCCGGCGTTAGTGTTCCTTTTGTTTCAGGTTATCCTTGTTGGTGGTTTCGGGTCGTCGCGGACCCTATTCCCGTTTCAGGGTTCGCGGACAGGGCAGTCCCGGCGCAGAAACGGGTGGCGCCCTTTTCTTTTCTTGAAATATCTTTTCCCACACCCCTCTTCGCAGGTGAAGCCGGGTGGGATTGCCCGAACCGTGGTTGGGATCGGCCACGGTGTAGAGTGGAGAACGTTACGAAAATTATAGCCGTAACAAGCATAAAAAAGGATTTTGCAAAATTAAAGAGAAAAATAAATGAAAAAAATTAGTCTACTGGAAGCAACACAAGCCATCACTGGTGCTTCTGAAATCGGCTCATAATAATAGCATTTCAGACGGAAGCTCTGCTACTGTGCTGATTTTGGTTCAAGGGCGACAGCTCTCTTGAAATAAGGTAAAGAAATAATAAGACGCACTGCTGCTGGACTTCATTCACAGCTTAAATTAGAAATTCAAATGTATCATTCTGAAAATTAGTTACCCAACATTTTTTTTCATCGTTGAGAGGTGGAAATCTTCCAAAGATACCGATCAGCTCCTGCCTCTCGGCATGCCGGATTTCTACCGACTAAAACCACCTCCGTCTATCTCAATCACTCTCTCCACCAATTTTTTAGTATTTTTTCGTATTTAATTTTCAGTACATAGCACTTCCCAGACGAAAAAAAATCGGTATAAGGGATAGTACCAAAATTGTATCCTTTTAGTTAAATTAATCGTTCAGACTATATGTTCATTAATTATTTCATGTTGACTATATGTTTGTCTTTGACTTTAGTGGAGCTGATTGTATTTGTAATTTACTTCGTATGTTGTTCCTGAAGGAGGTATTTTTTTAGTGTCGTTTTAAAGGAAGTTGTGTTCGCTATGTTTTTAATTTTGTCCGGTAGTGTATTGTAGAAATTAGCTGCCTTGTTCAAGGGATCTTCTTTTAGCCGATCAGTTCTGGCAAATGCGATAGCTATATTATTCATGTTTCTCATTCTGTAAGTGTTTTTTGCCTCAATTTTACCTAATTTCACGGTGGTGTATTCATTACGGTGTAAATTCTTATGTATGAATTTAGCTCTTTCCATGAAGACCATGCCTTGCAAATTCAATTCTTGGGCTGTTTTGAAGACTTCGCTCGTTGGAGTTTGTATAGGGAGTTTGTAAATGGTTTTATACGCCTTCGTTACTAGTCTGGAGATAATCATGAGGTTACATTTAGAAGTTTGACTCCAATTTAAGATGCCGTAAGAAATTTTGGAACGGATATGCGCATATACAATTTGGACTTGATTTTTCTTTGGAAAGAAGTGGAAGCGACGAAGAAGTCCAATGAAGACTGCCAGTCTTTTCCTTAGCTCATTTATGTGTGGAGTCCATGCTAGTTTCTCGTCTATTAGGAGTCCTAAATATTTAATTTGTTCCACTCTCTGGAGGGTCGTGTCGTTGATTTTTACGTGTGGTTGTATGTCAGTTTTGTTCTTCTGTTTGAAAATCATATATTTTGTTTTCCCCGCGTTTAATGCCAATCTATTTTGTAGAAGCCAATGCCAATACTTGTCCAGGTCGGTATTTACTTTTTGCTCAATTTCGAAATTAGTTTTACCTGAGTAATGGCATCTATTGTGCCTTTGCCCGCCTGGAATCCGTACTGGTTTCTATCCAAGATTTTGTTTTGCACCACCTTTCTCGCATAGTCATTCCAAAGCCAAATACAAACGAACGCGATGCGTGCCTATGCATAACTCATGGTGCTATCGATTTTCTGCATAAAGTCGCAAATAACAAACTTGAAAAATTTTGTTAACTGGAATTTTTTTCTGAATACAAACCTAGGGTTCAAATTTTTCCTGTAATCACACCTAATACAAACCTCAAATGAAATGATTTTCCATCATCGCTTTGAATCAGGCATGAAGAAATACTTCGATAGCAGTCAGTTTTATTTTCACTTTCCAACTCTACAAGAGGCAATATGCAGTTAAAGCAATGTCTTGACAAAGCTGACCATATTGAATTCTTAAGGGGTTATACCTATGTGACTTAATTTTTTTCCCAATTTTTTTTTGTTGGCTAAAAGTATGCTAACACATCCCTAGAATTGAAATCAAAAAGGTCCAAATACTAATATACTTCAGAAAATATTTGAGAATCAATTTTCTGAAGCAACTCCAATGCTCGAAACACGTAAAATTTGCTCGCTTTATACTATATAGTAATTAATATACACTGTATAGGGCACGTTCCTTCGTAAACGACGCTAGGAGAGCTTCTGTTTACTCGATCGACTACACGCTGCATTTGAGGTTAAACTACTATGTTTTGATTGATATTTTTACTGTTGTTTTGTATAAAAAAGTGTTAGAAATGAGTAGTAAACTGTACAGTGGCCGTAAAGGCAGTAAAGCAAGTAGTTTATCGCAGAAGCGCAGCAAGATCAGCAACAGGCGTCCGTCTAATCGCCATTCGTTTGAGACTCATAAGGATTGACTGCAGGATCTAATTTTTACAATTTCTGCTTAGAAACAGACGCCGAGCGAATAAAGGCTGCTGAGCGCTCAATTTCCGACATTGTAAAAGAGGCGAGACGCGGCCTTTTAGCATCAAGAGAGGACGAGGAGAATTTCACGGTCTTGGAAGGCCAACTGTATGGTGCTAGGATAGCAGAGTAAAGGTTAAAAAAAATTTATATAGTAAAATTTTGAAAATTCACAACTTTATAAGGTTTTGAAACTTCAAACGCGTTTATCTCGAAAGTGTATTTTTGAAATTTGCCGGAAACGAAACTCTTTTAGTTTTCATCCGATTGACTTGCCGTTATAACTGTAGCTTCTTGATATAATTATCTAGTGAAGTACACACGATTTTCACGATTGGTTTTATTTAAAAAAAATTATAAACAATTGAAGTCATTTTTTTGGGTCGAAAATGCAATTTTTTTGTTAAATGGTCGCCATTTTGCGAAAAATCGATATTAAACTATTATCGTGTGTACTTCACTAGCAAAACTCATGGAGTTTATGAAAAAAAAAATTATTGTTCCAGATGCAGATGGGGCTGAGAAACTTGTCCGGCCGCGGAACGTCTTTTGTAAATACTAGTGACTTTGACGTGCACTACAGCCACCATTTTGTATTAAATTTAAAATAAAAAAAAAATTTCCACTCCCAAAAACTTGCCCTTTATATTGATGTATCATTTATAATAGCTTTTTTCAAAATCCTTGAAAAAAAAATCTTGAAAAAAGGCTTGTTTTTTAGCCTTCACATAGGTATAACCCCTCAAGGGATCATCTCAGCGCAAGTTTTTTGGAAATTGTTTTATTAATTAATTAATTTTTTATTAACATGATGTTACATTCTGATGACGTAATTCGAATTGCTGGGAGTAGTCATTTTCCTATTAGGGGTAACAATGAACATTCGAACAAGACGAAGGAATATCGTCAGCAGATTTCACATACAAATCTCAAACTCGACGTGTTTTCAAGAAACGTCGCTTCTCAGAACGATGGTAGAATTCGAACGAAAAGTTTTCAAGCTCTCCAGTTTCGATTTCACCACATCCTTTTTCACACTATCCCTTAATGCCCTAGTAAAGCTTTGGTTTATTTGAAAATTTCATATTTTTTTGAACAAAAACTTGCGGAAAATTGGTCTAATTTGATATTGAACTGACCGCTATTTTGTTAATTTTAATCGAAGTCCATACGTCTCCAAGTTTTATATTAGTTAAGGATCTTTTGGATTTTTTATATCAGACAATTTTTATAAGCCTAGGACTTTATACAATCAGACCGGGACTCATTATAAAAGTTTGTGCCTTAAAAAAATAATGAAACAAAAGTAGACCCTTGTTCGGCTGCTGTTAGTTGAGGTCGTATGTGCACATCATCTTTGGTTGGAATAATCGGAGTTTTTCCTTTCCGGAAAATTTCTGTTGATTGTTTAATTTTCATTATATGCATTTCGAATAAATTAACGAGAAAATTTACTGAGTGAATAGCATTTTTTGGGGTGTTACTTTTTCATTTACTACTCAATAGTTCATTTACTAATTAAAAGTTCGATTTTTCGGTACATTGCAAAATATGGATATGATATATACTGATAGTTTTTAGCAACTCCAACATCACTACCTAACCATGTCAGACTTCACTTCTGATGCTGCTTCAACGAGCGTACATTTGAAAATAGTTTTCCACATTTGTTACATGTAAGCAACTCAGGATTCGAATGTGTAATTGAATGCCTCCGTAGGCCTTCTTTAGACGAAAATCGTTTGACACATTCTTTGCATTTAAATGCGTCAGGATTCAAATGCCACAGCTGGTGCTCATTCATCGCTTGTTTAGTAGTGAATGATTTTTCACATTTGTAACATGTAAGCAACTTAGGATTAGAATGTATGATTTTATGCTGCCGTAATCTTCCGCTTGTCGTAAATCTTTTGTTACATCGTTCGCATTTGAATGCGTCGGGATTCGAATGCCACTTCTGATGTTGCTTAATTAAGTGAATATTTGAAAATGATTTGCTACAAATATTACAACTCAGCAACTCAGGGTTGGAATGCTTGATTTTATGCTTTCGTAAGTTGCTCTTAGATGAACACCTTTTGTCACAATGTTCGCACTTAAATGCGTCAGGATTCGTGTGCAACTTTTTGTGGTCATTAATCGAATGCTCAGTTGCAAATGATTTGTTACAAATGTCACAATTCAAAAACTCAGGGTTGGAATGCTTAATTTTATGCTTTCGTAAGCTGCTCTTAGATAAACACCTTTTGTCACAATGTTCGCACTTAAATGCTTCAGGATTTGAATGCCACATTTGGTGGTCATTCATAGTACACTCAGTTGTGAATGATTTTTCACATTTGTCACATGTAAGCAACTCAGGATTCGAATGTGTGGTTTCATGATTTACTAAGCTCCGCTTACACGAAAACCACTTATCGCAATGTTTGCACTTAAATGCGTCAGGATTTGAGTGCAAATTTTTGTGGTCATTCAGTGAACATTCATTTGTGAATGATTTTTCACATTTGTCACGTGTAAGCAGCTCAGGATTCGAATGTGTGGTTTCATGATTTACTAAGCTGCTCTTACACAAAAACCTTTTATCGCATTGTACACACTTAAATGCGTCAGGATTCGAGTGCAACATGATATGGTTATTCAGCGAATACTGAGTTCTAAATGATTTTCCACATTTGTCGCATGACCATAACGCAGGGTTCAAATGATTGAGTGCATGCTTTTTCAAGCTGCTCTTAGATGTACATCTTTTACCACATTTCTCGCACTTAAATGCATCAGGATTCAAATGTAACTTTCGGTGGTCATTCATAAAACCCTTATTTGTAAATGATTTTTCACATTTGTTACATGTAAGCAACTCTGGATTCGCATGTATGATTGTATGCTTTAGTAAACTGTTCCTGCACGCAAAAGTTTTGTCACAATGTTCGCATGTACGAAACTCACGATCCGAATGTGTGGTTTCATGATTTGATAAGCTGCTCTTACACGAAAACCTTTTATCGCATTGTTCACACTTAAATGCGTCAGGATTTGAATGCCATGTTTGGTGTTCATTCAACAAATATTCAGTTGAAAATTCTTTTTCACATTTGTCACATGTAAGCAACTCAGGATTCGAATGCGCGATTGAATGCATCCGTAGGCTTATTTGAGACGAAAATCGTTTGTCACATTCTTTGCATTTAAATGCGTCAGGATTCGAATGCAACAGTTGGTGCTCATTCTTCGAATACTTAGTTGTGAAAGATTTTTCACATTTGTCACATGTATGCAACTCAGGATTCGAATGTGTGATTGAATGCCTCCGTAGGCTTATTTTAGACGAAAATCGTTTGTCACATTCTTTGCATTTAAATGCGTCAGGATTCAAATGCCACAGTTGGTGCTCATTCATCGCTTGCTTAGTTGTGAATGATTTTTCACATTTGTCACATGTATGCAACTCAGGATTCGAATGTGTGATTGAATGCCTCCGTAGGCCTTCTTTAGACGAAAATCGTTTGTCACATTCTTTGCATTTAAATGCGTCAGGATTCAAATGCCACAGTTGGTGCTCATTCATCGCTTGCTTAGTTGTGAATGATTTTTCACATTTGTCACATGTATGCAACTCAGGATTCGAATGTGTAATTGAATGCCTCCGTAGACTTTTTTTAGACGAAAATCGTTTATCACATTCTTTGCACTTAAGCGCGTCAGGATTCAAATGCCACATTTGGTGCTCATCCATCTCATGCTTAGTTGTGAATAATTTTTCACATTTGTCACATGTAAGCAGCTCTGGATTCGAATGTGTGATTGAATGCCTCCGTAGGCCTTCTTTAGACGAAAATCGTTTGTCACATTCTTTGCATTTAAATGCGTCAGGATTCAAATGCCACAGTTGGTGCTCATTCATTGCTTGCTTAGTTGTGAATGATTTTTCACATTTGTCACATGTAAGCAGCTCTGGATTCGCATGTATGATTGAATGCCTTCGTAGGCCTTCTTTAGACGAAAATCGTTTGTCACATTCTTTGCATTTAAATGCGTCAGGATTCAAATGCCACAGTTGGTGCTCATTCATCGCTTGCTTAGCTGTGAATGATTTTTCACATTTGTCACATGTATGCAACTCAGGATTCGAATGTGTAATTGAATGCCTCCGTAGACTTTTTTTAGACGAAAATCGTTTGTCACATTCTTTGCACTTAAATGCGTCAGGATTCAAATGCAACTTTCGGTGGTCATTCATACAAAGCTTATTTGTAAATGACTTTCCACATTTGTTACATGTGTGCAATTGCGGAGTGGAATGCAAATTATCCTGTTGCTTCAACGGGTATTGATCTAATAAGCTTTCACCACGTTTCTCACACTTTAAAATAGCGGTGGGGTGTGTGTCTGGATCAGAAGCATTCGTCGGAAGAACACTCGCTTGCAAGATGCTCATCCTCAGCCTCTTTAAACGTACAATCGACGTCGGGCATTCTTTAAGCTTAGTGCCACTGAAAGTTGCTGCTTTTGCTTGAAACTCTTTCGTTGTTACTTGGTGTTTGGACGCGTTAGTATATATTTCACATTTAGAAGATTCCGCACTTTCGCATCCTGGTCTGTAGTCACTCAATAACGCACTTCGTGTTTCAAAATCATCATGGAACCTGAAAAGATTGTTGGCGTTTAACAAAATCTCATAGTGTGGAACACAGCGTATGCAATAAACAGTGGGCATCGGGAAATAACTCAAAAAATCGACAATTAAAATAAATAAATAACGGAGAATTATTCGAGTTCAATGCGATGCAGACCAGTGGAGGCCCGTGTAAATTTTGGCTGCGGGTTCTGCAGCTTAGGTTTGCTTACATTGACATTTTTAAGAGTAATACAAACAGAAGCAAAAGTAAAAATTTATTTTATCGATGCGATAGACTCCGCGGAAAATTCGCATTATTCTTGAAGCTACCTCCAAGGTATATAGTATTCATAAAAAATAACGAATGTACTTACGTTTCATAAAAGAATCCATAGTCCTTAGGAAGTGTGATTAGAAGTTAAAATTACGTATTATGGTATGAATGTTGATATTTTCTATTTGGTAGTTTCATAGCATTCGCGTTAGTGTACATTAAATTAAAACGAAATGAACATGACGTTAATATTCGCTTGAAAATGAGTTCAAGTCGACGATCGTCAGCAGGGGCAAACTTATCGATTACTTTATCATTGAAGTCTCCAATCTCAGCAATTGAATGTTTTTCAATGAAAATCATTGCTTATGCAGTCAATCGTTCTTCGCAGAAATGTAATACGTTTCAGGGTTGAAAAGCTTACTTTCTTCAACTTTTCAGTTTCTCTCAGTGGTTCTCCTAAACTATTTTTTAAAATAAATTTCAGTAAAATTTGGGCACTTGTTATGTCTCTACAGTCGTTCCTTGAGTAAATGATTGACAGTTTAGTTTTCAGTCGTTTTCATTTTAAGTTCGAATAATCGACGCATGTAGAATTCAATTGAGAATCGGGAAAATTCAATTGATATTCTCGAAACCGATTTGAGTTAAAAACGGAAGCAGCAACGAGGTGAACATGAAATGCGTATCTATCTTTGGTAGCATTCCATTCGCATTTAATACTATATCGCAAATAAATAACACTGTGAATGCGACTTTGGTCACAGATCAACAACATAGAATTGAAAGAAGATCAAGATGTTTTGCTCAGTAGCAACAATTACGTAATCTATAGATAGACCGCATAAAAGACAGAAGAAGTGGGTCAATTTTATATAGAAAATGGGTTTCAAGCAAGTACTGGGGATAGCTTGCAGCAACGCATAAAAAAACATATCACCAGCGTAGATTTGAAACCACGACCGCTTGCGCCGCGGCCTAGTGTTCTACCACCGCGCTACACAACTGCCGGAAGCATTTAACGATAAATTCTATAGATTCATGTGTTTGTCTCTTTTTACTGTCGCTTTTTTCGTTTCGTCGAGTTTGATTTTAAACCGATCCTAAAAAAGTTTTCACTTCAAAATTTTTTTAAGCGGTCAAGCTAAGAAAAACGGTGATTATAGAAAGAATTGGTTTTCCGTAATGGAAAGTTTGCACAGATTAAGAGAAACCCATTTTTTAGGAGAGGATTTAAAAAACAAAGATAATCATTAACAATAACACATAGAAATCTAAAAAATCCTCCATTTTTTTCTAAACTACCAAACGTGTGGAGCTTCATCGGTAATTTTGAATCAAAACATGAAAAATCACGTCGGTTTTCATCGGAATGAATGGTTCTTGAATATATGTTCAGTTTAGATAACAAAACAGTGTTCTCATATCCAAAAAGACGACATAAAACTACTAAAAGAAATGCGATGCTTCGACTGTGGCTTACCAGATCATATAAGAACTCAGTACTCTGCAGATAGTTGCAGCAACAATAAAAAAAAACTAAACGAAACCATGTCTCCAAGCAATTATTTTTCCATATAAGTGTGCTTTCTCTTTAAAAATAACGTCTTGCTGGATAAAACAGCGATATAAGCGAAAGCATAAGAATTTATGTGGTAGTGGATCAAAACTACATACCACTTTAGCCTGATTGTCGGAACCATAGTGTATCGTTTGCTAGATTCAGGCGCCGAACTTTCCCTCATAAATGTGGAAACTGCAAAGAAATTGAAGAATCTCTTCCGAGCCTTGTTGTTTGACGTTTCAAGGCATTGTGAGTGAGCCCATATTAGCGTATGGAAGAGTGTGTCTGTTGATGAAGTAGCTTTCGAACTCAGCCTTTCCCTAATAAATGTAAAGGTAAACTATAAAGACATAAACTCAACCGGATTTCCAGTAAAAATTGTCACCACTTCAAACATCTTTGACAAAAGACATTCTAATCACATATCGCTTAGCAGCATCTGAGAAGGAAATTGTTTCATAAATCATGGACGATTTTCAACATAACACAAGATATTTAAACAGCAATTAGCTGGCACACTAATGATATTGGTACATAAAAAACGAAGAGCACCTACTATGGGTTGATTGCCACGCACTTCATACAGTACAACCTTGATTATCCGGGGCAATGATGGGAGGTGCATGGATAATCGAAAACCACGGATAATCGAATTTATTTTAAACTTAAATCACGCTGTAAATATTGCTCGATTCATCCAGGCTTTGGGATGATTATAGTAATCACAAGGAAAACACCTCACTTCGGTTCCCTTAAATGCCCGTGATTTTTTAGCTTTTCCTCTTACAGCTAACTTTAATTTATGTGTCCCAGTGGCGTTAAAACAGGTTAAAACAGTCAATCTCTCTGTGCTGGACTTATGACCAGGGGCTGATTTTTCCAATTGTAAACCTAGTGCTTTAGAGGGCAATATCTTCGAAAATAACCCGATTTCATCGGCATTATAAATGTGGTTTTCACACGAATTAAACTCACTTTTTAAAGCGGCAAAGTTTTCATTAAAAAATATTGCATCAACAATATCTCGAGTTGCCTAATACCGCGTTCTTTTTCAAAAATGACTAAGCCAACCTTGCGAAGCGGAGAAAGGCTCATCAATTTTGACCTCTTTATGAAACCATAAACCTTGTTCGCTTACCATCGGTCCGGAAATTGGAAGTCCTTCTGATCGTTTTTGCTTGAACCACTGGTAAACGTCTCAATCGAGTTCCACCATTCTTGATGTCTCCAACGTTTTCCGGGAGAACAAGAAGCAATTGATTTCGCCGAACAAACGAATTACAGAATGTTTTTTTATTTTTTATTAAATCCCGGAGAGTTTGTTCGCCAATTCCATAGCCATTTTTTTCACACTTTCATCTTTACCACCGCGATTTATAATTTCAACTTTTTTCGAGTGATAAAACGGGACGCTTACGTCTTGTCGACATTTTCGACGCGTACAGTTCAAATTATTGAACAACACACTCAACTGAAAAAACAGCTTTTGGGACTCCAGATGGACATTTTGAATTTTGAAAAATGCCATTTGTACTGTCAAATGGATCGTCAGTGTTTTAAAGCGTAATAAACACCGTCGCATAGGTTGCCTGATCGTAAAGTGACCTTCAATTCAATTCCATTTGACACTGAACGCATTGACTGTATGCAGCCTTTTATCGATTCAGCCAACAATGATCGTCGGTACGTCTTGGTAATCGTCGACACTTTTTCCAAATTTAGAATCTTAAAGTCATTAAGAACACCTAAAACAGAAGAATCGCTTAAAGCCCTAGGTAATCCCGCATCTATATAATCAAAGCATTCAATGTTCCAGTGAAAACTGCAAATCGTAAGTAAAAAGCCTTTATTTCTAATTATAAAACTTTTAGAATAGATTTGAGAAGCTTAAGCAACCATTAAATCTGTTGTAAAACTGGAAAAGTTTAACAAATTTGCTGACCCTGGGCAACTTTTCATGTAGATATTTGTGAAAGTGTATGAGATACGAAATTTAGGAATAGTTGACAAGTCTGCATACCTCTGAGCAAATATTCAGCCAAGAATTGGATTAATATTAATTCATACGATTATTGGCTGTTTCATCAATAATTCATATGAGGTCCAACATCGAGCATCGAGCATCGAGCAAACAAGATATACACCAACTTTTGATGGGTACCGAACAACAGCAAATGATCCTCAACCTAAGTGAGTTTTCATTGTGATAGTTTCACCCCCAAAGTTGTGCAATTGCCCTTTTATTGCACATTCAAACGTTTTCATTTCAATACAACGGAGGAAGAATAATGGCAGATGAATAGCAATAGTAAAACTTTTCAACGTGCATATTTGTATGCTCAGCTAATGGTTCAGAACAAGCAACAATTCAATTGAACGAAAGTGGACATAGAATCCAGACTCATCAACGAATGAGTTTCTCGCGACTATCGAAAGCCCATGTCAAAATTGAAACGAATAACTGTTTTCGACGGAATTATTGCGTTGTAGGACTTTTAGCGTGCAGAAGGTTTTCACATCCTGATTCCGAGCGGCTAATTTTTGATAAGGCAGTTTCATCTAAATAACCTTCACTCCAGTATCAGTGACTCTTAAGTGTCCGTACAATATCTACATTCAGTATCGATGAGGTTTAATAAGCAGCAGACCCCATTAATATGTGTGCGTTACAATTCAATTGCGATACGCAAAACCCTAGAGTTAAATCTTAACACTGTGTGTTATGTCTTTGAGTTAGTCACTGTTATTAACGTGGCAAGTTTGCATTAGATCGATTGCCTGCTCCAAAACCATGTTTACGAAGTATTTTTTTAGCAACGTTAGTTTATGTTTTCGAACAGATCATTAATTTGCCACAGAAATTTCGCCCAATGTACAATTATTGATTGCAGAAAGCTTCACATACCTTTTATTACTAACACCGCAGCCAGTCGCACCATTTCTACTGCCATCTCGTTTTGTACCCTTCAATATAACAGCTTCGCAAATGTGACCTTTGCATTGTGATGTTACTGCTAGGGAGCTCTTGTTCTGCTCAGAACTTTTTACGTTGTCGGTATGCTCGTCTGCCAACTTCGCTTCCTCTTTAACTAAAATATCGATGATCTCGCTTCCCATTGGTGACCGAGCATCTGAAAGTTCATTTGAATCTTCCTCGTAGTCATCCTGAGCTTTGCAGGCTTTATCATTAATATTCAACTCGTATAATTGCTCCGAGCAATTTCCGCTGGCATTCGAACTAACTCCAGACACTTTAACTCCATTTTGTTCATTGTTTTCATCCACTAGTTCGCTTTTATATTTATCAATCACTTTACTACAGCCAGGCTAAAATTGTTATTATTACATCAGCAGACATTGCTTACCATGAGATATTATTATATCAGCAGCAAATGCTTACCATGATTTTGTTTTCCAAGCACTCAATCTGTTCTTCGTCGCCTGAAAACATTTCTTCCTTAACAACTATCTCAGCAACTAGGGTCTTGTGTGCCTTTGTTTTCTTATTATTTTCACAAAAATTGGCCGTTGGTGGCTTTTCTGTTGCATTTTTGTGACACCGGGAAACAATGCTGAGTTTGTCACAAGTTGCCTTATATTGTGATATAAGGTCGTATGCAAACTGCAACTCACGAGAACATGCGTGGCAGATACACTGCGGTAGTAAGTCGTCTTTCACGATCTGTTGAAGAAAAGATGTTACTTTTACAAGTAGTACTTTATGAAATCATGCAACGAACTAATCTAAAAATTGGTTTCGTTAATCGATATGAAAGAACACATCGATTTTTGAGAGTCAATGTATTGTAGTGCTACAAATTTTCATCAAGGCGGAAATTACGATTCAACTGTTTACGTATTGAGTGTGTTATTAGTAAAATTACTCTCGAGCTGCCCGGAGGGGCATGTGAATAAATTAACTTTTGAAAATAGCCTGGTTGTGATTATTAAATGGAAGTGGTAAAAGCGGCAGTTGCGACACTCACAGCAATATACAGCAGTTTTTCAGCATTTAACATGTTCAATGCTCCCCGGAAAAGTAGAATCTAACTTACCGGGGCAAAGAAACTTTTTTCGTAATAATTTTTATTAGAATAAAAATCAATCTAATGAAAATATTTGCATTACTTCGAAGCTATTAGGTCACTGAGTAAATTTTTATTTCAATGGGCTCATTACAGGAAAAAATTCATCTATGGAAAACGCCAAACGCAGCTGGTTCTGTGGCTCTAGAATCACATGCGCCTGATGCTAGAAACCGTTGCGTGCACATGTAATTGTGTTAATCCGTAATACAGTCGATCTCATTAATGTGCAGCAAGGTTATAGAAAACTGCCTGTAATTTTGATGTCACATAAATGGATATCATTGCCTGAAATAGAGATGACTAATTTCTTCTTCCAAAGTAGCCATTTCAATACGCATTGTTGGTATATTTGTCGATGCATCTTCTTTATTATGCAAAATACCATTCGCTAATGTACCGAAAGGAGATTCTAACTCACTCTTGAGATTGCTCAGAGAAAAACAATGACTGCAAAATATTGGTATGGTAAACATGGAAAAATATTACCTATTCGACTGCAAAGAACTGTTTCAAAACTTGTGGATTGGACGAGGAAGGTGGAAGTCAGCACGATGGCGCGGTTGCTCAACAGGAAACAGTTAACGTAGAATGGAGCCGTCTACCAATAAGTGAGTCATACCCAATTTCCTTTCAAGAATTTTTCAACTTCGATGGCTACTTAGCGATAACTGGCACTCTTACAGACGAGGATATTTTATCATCCATTGAAAATCCATATTCATCCTATTCTTCTAGTTACATTTAAAAAGACCAAATCCTCACTATTAATATTGCGTCACTATTTACAGTAAACTGAAGTGGATGAAGATGTATTTTCAGATATTGTTTCAATTGACAACGCTTTAGAAGAAGTTTATCGGCAGACAACAACCCAAAGTAAAATCACTTTTAAACCCAGAAAACATTAGTGGAAACTTTTCTACTGCTATGGATTGTTCTATGTCTCCCCACAAGTGCTCGATTGGGTTTAAGTCCGGACTCGTTGATGGCCAGTCTAAAACGGCGCTGTTGTCCTCCAGAAACTTCCTTGTGTGTCGTGCCGTATGTTTGGGATCGTGGTCGTGCCGAAACATTCATATAATAGAAAGATTCTTCCATGGCAACATGAAGTTTTCTAAGATGTCGACGTACTTTTGCTTGGTTAATATTCCTTCTATACGGTGTACTCGTTCAACACCAAACCACGAGAACCATCCTCCAACATTGATGGAGCCACCTCCGTGCCCAACAACAGTTGAAGTGTAGCGAGGGTCGAATTCTTTACTTCTTAGTCGTCTTACATATCTCCTGCCACTAAGACCAATGCGATGTAGTTTTGTTTTGTCGCTCGAAAGGATGAATTTCCACTCATTTTTCCTGGTGTATTCTTTTCTCCTGATAAGTTACCGTTACCAGGGACTTCTTCCTGGCTAAGCCGCCATGTATACCGGCTTCCAGAAGTCGTCTTCTGACTGTTCTCACCGAAATATCGCTACTTTTCCCGAAAAGTCGGCGATGAATTTCAACTACTGATCTTTTTGGCCTCCGTTTCGATGTGCATAAAATTTGTTTCTCCATACTATGAGTTGTTTTTTAGGCCCTTTTAGCCCGGTGACATCTTGGACTGTCCTGTGGCTTTCTTCGTGTTTCAGCGCTTAGTGAACCATTTTTATGGAACACTCTAGGCGGTTGGCGATTTGTCGATATGACAAGCCTGACTCTCTCAAGGTTACAATCTTTAGTTTAACTATAGGAGTGCAGCTCTTAGCCTTTCCCATCGATATTGAAATTAACAACCATTTTCAAAACATTGAAAATCACGTTTAAGCTGCAATGAATGCAACAGACTTTTGCAAACTGATCATAAGAAATTTGCATGGTTCGTAACCAATAATGCATGTCTGAATTAACCTTGCAGGGATCCAAACAAAAAACCACCCGACCGAAGTTTTCCAAATCCAAATCTAATCTGCTCGCGAGTTTGCAAACACGTTTCGATTGACACCTCAACGAAGTCGATACGACTTTGTTTACGTGAGTTATGTTCGTAAAAAAACTGTTAATGGACGTTCATATGTACGTACGTGCATACACACACACAGAGACGGACTTCTTTCCAAAAACATTTTAAATATACTCTAAAGACCTCAAAACGTAAAGATATGTTGAAAATTTGAATTTGCATGGCGACTTCAAGAAGTTCCTAGAATAAAAATGATAAGAAATATTTTATAGGCAGAAAATTATGGGTGATTGGACATGGAATATGAAGGTGATATAAATTTGAACATGATTAGGATTCATTTTTATCAGTTAAGGCATGATTCAAAAATTATCTGATTAAAGAACAATTGTTTCTTCTCTATGAAGTCTAAAACACCTAAACCCATTTAGTTCTT
Organism: Oxycera nigricornis; assembly: GCA_963942545.1. Taxonomy (NCBI): domain Eukaryota; kingdom Metazoa; phylum Arthropoda; class Insecta; order Diptera; family Stratiomyidae; genus Oxycera; species Oxycera nigricornis. The sequence goes on from OZ012662.1 coordinate 40,340,709, forward strand.
CCATATTTGAGGTCTATTTACAAATTTATTATTACTATTATCATAGTATTTGTAGGCTAAATTCAAATAAAGTGATCTTTCGAAAAAGTTCGGAAGGGCACCAAACCCTGGTGATCTCTTCTGGCTACGGCCTTGGTTCCATCATCTGTCAAACCAATTTCAAGTTCGACCTATCGATCATTTTAATCCACACGCTACTGAACGTTGATTCTTCAAGCGCAGCCTTCGGGGAGTGCCATCTCTGCGTACCAGAGGTTGGTGGTCGGTCCAGTATCTGCAGTCGGACACAAGCCAAGTGGGCTCAAGTTCACGAAGCCTTACCAGGAGTCAATCTGGCACCAAGAGAAGCGGGGCTCAGGGAAGGCTTATATTTCCCTCCTGTTGCTATCCGCGGTTAGAGCCCTCAAAGGCACGCGACATTCTTCCGAATATTGGGACGGGGAGAACGAAAGATTGGTAGAGGTATAGATAGGCTTTGCTTTCATGAGTCAGGTCACTGAGCTTGCACTCAGTTTGCAAACTGGTACTCCCACAATGGTTGGGAAGGTGTGTGGTTGTCACTTAACACAAACCCGCGGCCAAAGAAGCCCGTGGCTTTAAATCACCTCGATAAATAGCCGCGTCAAACACTAGGAACATTCTGAACGTTGATTCATGTGGTTGCTCAAGAGAAGTCTTCTGGATACATCATACTTTGTAGGGGCTACTTAGAAGAATTTACATTAGTAACAATTAAAACCTGCTTTCAAAAGTGTGCGTTTGCGGAGCTAAATCATGAAGAGATAGCCAAGGAGGATTACATTGCGTTAGTAGTATGGACTAACAGCTAAACTAATCACCCGTATTACGTATCTCGATTTGATCGTCGTTCGATCGATATCGAAGCTGTCGATTCGATCGACAATTGGTATTATGTAAGTCGATCGAGAACGCCTTTTAGTAATACCATATGCATGTCGTAAGAAAAGAATTTTCATGTTAATATTGTGAATGAAAATGGTTGATGAATTCGATTCGCTGTCAACGTATGTCATAATTGTGCTTGAAATTCAAAAAGTGTCGAATAGTTGAAAATTTGCGAAGTGCAGTGAACGCTAGAATACGCACTACGCTGCAAGCGTATAGTTGCATATCAAAAATTTGAATAGAAGTTGTATATTTTTGCGATATCAAACATCTTTACTCAAAATTAAAAAAAAATCAGATAGAGATATTCACAAGCACATAATTATTAAAATATATATTTCTTATCAATACAGCACTTGCTTTCTACCGAAAAACAATATATTTTCTAGTGCTCAACAGGGTTAACAGAGGTTTTAGGTGGGGTTTCCTGTATACATATGTGCGTGATGATACATAATGACCGCCTAGCTACTAGTTTTGAATTTTTTTTCATTTAAAACACAGTCGACTTGAAACATTTTCAACAATATACTATTTTCAAATTTATGGAAAATCGATCAAACGACGTAGCTAACTGAAAATTCTAATTCACTGCGGCCCTTATCGGAAATTAATCAGGCTACCTTGTAAACAACTAATACTTTATATATATTTGATTATCAATTGAATTTTCAATGGAAATGAGAACCGAAAACACTACATCGCCATTTTGACCTCTCTCGAGATATAAACAAGCTGCGCAATGTCTAACTAAGAATTTTGGCATATCGGACATTATTTTCTCAACTTAACACTATTTATTCAAATTTTGAACTTATTCCGCATTTGGATAAAATTTGAATTTATTAGGATTTTTTGTTTACGAAGCAGGTTTAAAGATATGAAAGAAATGTTAATTATAAATGTATGGTAAAGAATAGATTTTTGAGTATATTATGTTCAAAACATAAAGTGCCGGTTCCACTATTTAAATAGGAGTTGAAGAACTTGGGAAGGAAAATGAATATTTGCTTTCAACTTTGTTTTAAACCTATCTGGGAAATCAGACGATTTACGTTCAGCAAGTTCTTTTCTTTCAGGAATGAGTTAAAGAATAGTTATCGATTTCCATTATTGAATATTCTCGCTGGGCGAATGCACATTACATTATCCACCGGAGAAAGCCAAACAAATAGTTAACGTGTGTGTGTCGAATTGTTTTTGATTTGTGATTTTCACCCTAAAACATGAAATAATTAACACAATGGCACTCATTATGAAGCATAGAATGATTTCAATAACACTATAACAAGCCCTTACCATAGAAGAATTTTCTACACTTACATTTTCTCCAAGTTAAACTGCTCTCGATTGACTCTCGTGACGCCTCGGTGTGATCGACAGCCAATCGACGAATGTCGATCGATATCGACATACATAATATCATTTTTTACTGTCAATTGTGAATTGACATGCAGATCTCATTCGCAATGAGCGTGACGAGAGCTGTCGATCGATATCGCCATACGTAATACGAATTCACACGAACGATCGACAATCGACAACGACACGAGATACATAATAGGGGTGAATGTCGAATTTGATGATTTTCTTCTTCTTGACGAAAACATCTATGTCGAGGTAGCAGAATATCAGGAATACCGCATCATTTTGCAATTGAAACCCGAAGGCAGTGATGATAGTTTTTAAGTAGATGTTCACGTGATGTTATCAAATCCGATATTATGAGCTACAGCGACGTTTTTTTTGCGTACAATAAAACTTATTAAAAAGTTGAAGAATAATTACCAGAGCAGCAAATGATTTTTAGTCAGTCGTTGAAACAAGCAAACCGTAATTAAAAAATATTTTCTTGAGGGTCGATAAGACCCCGACACACATGTTTTGACTTTCTCGATTCATAAATTTGTTTTTATTGTCTTTGTGTGCCAAATAAAACTTCTGATCAAGCTATGTAGTTGAGTTTTTCTTTAAGTTTCAAAAAAGCTTTATTGTTCTATAGATAATCTAATCGTTATAGATCCCTAAAGCATAAGATTTATTTCTAGATGCTTGGGACTAACTGGCCACCGCGGCGCTCCAAGTTACAACTATATTAAATCCGCTAGCTTATCCAAAAATCTTAATACCTGTTGAGAAAAAACATACAAAAAACCTCGATTTTTTCTGAACTTAACCCAATTATATAACCTAGACTGTTTACAATTACTTCCACCTAAGGTGCTCGTATCTTATAAGAAGCTACAGTTGAACTTACCGCAAATTTCATATACACATAAAGAAATTTAGTCTAACAATTGGATTGAATATTATATATTCCTAAATCTACTATGAACAGCGCCACTTGTCATCGTCCAGGTCATACACTGTTGTCAGCCACCAATATTTCCTCGATCGCGCTGAGTTTCGGTGATCTACAAGTCCCGCTTTCGAATGTTTTAGTTGGATGCTCCAATGTTGGTTATAACGTGTACTTGAGTAGACAATATTTTTCGGGGTGCACCGTCGGGGACATGGTAGATCAGGGGGTTTTCAAACTGGTCAGAGATGAGTCCGGTTTCATCCAGATATGGAAATGCTTCTGCGGGAATTAAATCCGTTCGAAATACAGTGAGTTGGGAAGAATGGGTGGCTTATCCAATTATTATCCAAGCTCGGATTAAACGCCTTGGCAACATAATCTCGCACTATGAACACACCAATTCTAGGAAGCTCGGCCGCGTCGTGGATCCTTTGGTTACTTACGTAGTGCCTGTATTCAGTCTCTTCTTTTCTGTGAACTTTCAAGCATGCGCGCCAGCTTTTCCTGCCGAAGACTCCAATCTTTTCCATTTGCTAATCAATCAAATTGAAAAAATCAAACACCTATACGTTATGATCGGTCATATTATCGCTTTGTAGCAGATGAGCTTGAGTAGGGGACAGAAGTGCTTCGAGTGAAATAGTCTTCGAAGGGACATGAAGGCGTTCCTCACTTTGAGCATTTGCATATCAACGTGCTGGGAGTGGTACAAATGCTGGTCCAAATACAACCCCATCTAATCCAAATTTTGTGGGGAATTCGTTCAGCGATCTCGGAACATTCGTTATTCACAATATGAAAATCTTTCCAATTTCGCTTCAAGACTCTATTGGTTTCCTGGAAGATGTGCCTGAACAAAATAGTCTCGCACTTTTGCAAATTGATTTTCATCTTACAGGTTGAAGCGAATTGCTTGACCTTGTTGTACATTATCTGTAGTTCCTTTTGTGCCTCACTGGCCTTGGTGTCAGCAGCGTCGACAATCAGTTCATCAGTAAATGCCGCAATCGAACGAATTGGTGAAGACTTATAGTTAAACGCATTCAAGAGCCTGGGAATGTAAATTCAAAACAGAAGTGACGAGATGATGGTCCCCTGTTGGAGTCCATTAGACGCTTGAAACAGTCGTGTGGAAGTGAGATTTGCGCTTAAGACATCATTTTTTCACCACAGCATATTTTGAGTACATTTAACGAGATGAGGAGGGAACTTTAGTTGAAGCAACTTGGAAATGAGCTCATCTCATCATACACTATGGAATGCCTTTTCCTTATTAATGAGGCAGGCGCCGACACATCGTTTGTTATTCAGTTGCCAACGGATGTCGGACATCACTGTTGTGATAGTGTGCACGGTCGAGTTTCGTGATCGGAAGCCGAACTGGCTATTCTTCGTCACATTAGATGAGCTGGCGTAATGTCGCGGCGAGTCGTTGAGCAAAGGTTGAAATACTTTGCTTATGCATCACGGTATGTAGGTATAGAGGTATATGAACATGGTATGCCGTTGCAAATGTACTCTTCTGTTCTCCCTCGTACCATAGCACACCGGCGACGAGATAATGTTTTTTGTGCGGAAGTGATAATTCAACAAACATTTATTCATCAGTGTGACGTCACCATTAAAGAGATGCGTAGAACGAACCAATTTGGACACTCGCAGGATCATACCATGTCTTGTCTATATACCATGCTATAGACCAGATATCCTCTTGTGAGCTTCCAAACGGATTCGTTTTATACATCTTTACAACCTGACTTCACATTTATGGGCAATTCACAAGTGCCCAATGGAATAACTACTCATACAAAAAAAAACACAATTTTGACGTCACAATAAAGACTTTCTTGCACGGAAATAGCCGTGCATAGCGGCTTACCTGTCTTTGGGTATAATTTTTTTTTAATTACTATGCATCCTTCTCTATTAACCGGATACCAACTTTCCTTAACAGGACACTCGCCTGACGAGGTGTCCGGTTATGCGAGATGTCACTGTAGCATTATACGAAATTTGAAAACATTTACAAACGACACTTACCGAAACTCCGCCGACGAGCCGTAGTTTCGTCAACAAATCCTCATTCTCTTCTTCGAAAATCACCGCCACATCCTTCTTCGATAGGCATACACGACACGCGAAGTCCCCGTGCATTGCAGCTATGCTCGCAGGAAGAACTTCTGCCGAAAAACATGCACAGTCCTTGTTCCTGCAGAACAAACAGCGGATTCCGTTGCTTCCAATAGTGTTGACAGCAGTAACACATGAATACGCGATGACATTGACTGTCAAAATCTATCCATGGAACCAACAAGGTATATAAACCAGAATAGGTATGATTTATTGCCCTAGGATTCCGCGCCGAGTGACGTAATATCGCACAGACACGCCCAGTAGTGCTGCCATCCTGTTTAAAAAATAGATTGGAAAATATTTGGGCAGCCCTGTCCACCTCATTATAGATTTCACAATAGACATATAAGCAATGGTAAATGCTACATACCAGAGCTAGT